>JABUQX010000473.1:17500-20000 GCA_015478945.1 Trachelipus rathkii | reverse complement strand
TTAGGCGCATTTCCCCTGGTCTTAGCTTACTAACACGGTATATAGCCGCATTTGTCGTGCTTGGAAGTCCTTTGTACAATCCACTCAAAAAAATAAAAAAGATTATTGATTTTATTATTATTATTGATTATTATTATTATTATTATTATTATTATTATTATTATTATACCGGATCCAACAAGAACACTTATAAAATAAGCATAAAGAAAATCTGACAGATATTTCGTCTTTTTTTTTTTTTTAAATATATATAATATATATATTATATATATATATATATATATATTTATATAAATATAATATTGGGTTATAATATATATATATATATATATATTATAATATATATAATATATATATATATATATATATACCGTATAATATATATATATATATATATATATATATATATATAATTAATATATATATTAATATATATTATATATATATAATATATATATATATATTATATATATATAGCTATATATATATATATATATTATTAATAGTGAATGCCTTAGTAAATTAGAAGGTGGGTGCAAATTACTTGAGATTTACAAATAATATATAAAATATAAATCTTGTGTAACAAAAGCTTTCGACTGAATCGTGGCCCCTTCAGCTATTTCATATGTAAAAGACAATATATATAAAATTAAAATTAAAATTAATAAAATATTTGAAATCATTGTAATTTTTGTTTTAAAGATTTGAAAAAAGGTGAGTAGTTTAAAATGTTGTTTAAGATGGGATCTATTGTGTAGTCATTAGTTTGTAAATTGAAATTACACCTTATGAAAATTTCTGAATCTTTTTGTATTAACAACACTGATAATTTCAATTTACAAACTAATGACTACACAATAGATCCCATCTTAAACAACATTTTAAACTACTCACCTTTTTTCAAATCTTTAAAACAAAAATTATTTACAAATTCAAAATATATTTTATTAATTTTAATTTATATTTTAGTCTTACATAAGAAACAGCTGAAAGAGGGCCACGATTCGGTCGAAAGCTTTTTGTTACTTAGATTTATATTTGTATATATGCTAAATCTCGAGTAATTTTCACCACCTTACTAATTACTAAGGCCATAACTATAATAAAATATTATTAGCGTTTAAGTTCTACTAACTTATATATATATATATATATATATAATATATATATATATAATATAATATATATAATATATATATATATATATATATATTATATATATATATATAAGTAATATATTCACAGGATAAATGATATACGATGTATTAAAATGGTAAAAAAATTGGGCCAAATTAAAATATTATTATACGATGGAAGGGTGGAATGCCTAGCCGACATGCCCTAAAGATACCCTTATTTACCCTCTGTGTTTGTTTAGCACGAAGCCATGGGCCACTGGTGTGCAAGGAAATTCCAGCTTCAACCTAATTATCTATATGCCCAATCGTGTGATGGCTATTATTATCCTCACAATGTTACGCACAAGTATAAATATAATATATATATATATATATATATATATATATATATATATATATATATATATTAATATATATATATATATATATATATATATATATATATATATATATATATATAATATATAATATATTATATATATATATATATATATATAATATATATATATATATATATATATATAATAATATATAATAATATATATATATATATAAAAGTATATATATATATATATATTATATATATATATATATATATATATATTATACTTGATTATTATAGTATACCGTTAGAGTACTCAGATATTATACTGTATATATATATATATATATAGATATTATATATATATATATATATATATATATATATATAATAATATATATTATATATAATAAGATATATATATATATATATATATATATATATATATATATATATATATATACGAGTATAAGGATTTTATCAATGCCTCAAAAACTCAAATCCTCATGTTTCTCCTTTACTCAACACAATATTTTACAACTAAAATACTTTCAAATCGAAAACATACAACCCAAACCTTCCACTGCAGATAAATATTGTTGAAGTTTCGTAATGTCGTGTCCTTTAATAGAAGGATAGCACTGTTGTTGCCTCTAAAGAGGCTTCTAAGGGATCTTGGTTTCCAGAATTCCTTCAGAGTATCTTCACGCCATCTTAATTGCCTGTAGCGTCTATATAGAATTATAAATGCTTCCTTGCTCATTGAACATAGTACTCGTCTCCTAGTTATGTAGTTATGGCTCGTTTCCTCACATAGCTCTCCTTGAAAGAGAGAGGAGTTACCACTCCCGCCTTCAATCTCTCTCTCTCTCTCTCTCTCTCTCTCTCTCCTCTCTCTCTCTCTCTCTCTCTCACACACACCACACACACACACACACATATATATATTATATATATATATATATATATATATATATATATTATATATATAATATATTATATATTACTATATAATATATAATTATATATATATAAA
>JABUQX010000473.1:5000-7500 GCA_015478945.1 Trachelipus rathkii | reverse complement strand
TATGGTTCATAACATCTTCTAAAAGGTTATCCCATATAACATCTGAATCATTCCACTTTAGCAGTAACTATTTTCACTTATCTCCAAGAATTGAATATTCTTTACAACATTTAATGTACATAAGCTCAATAAAAAAATTATATATATATATATATATATATATATATATATCTATATATATAATATATATATAATATTATATATATATATTATATATATATAAATATATATATATATATATATTATATATTTATTTATATATATATATATATATATATAATTTATATATATATATATATATTTATATATATATATATATATATAATATATATATATAATATATATATATATATATATATATATATATATATATATATATTGAACGACAGTTTTTGTAAAATATAATAAGAAAATTTAATTTTATCTTCCTTTTATAGAACGATAAATTTTGCCTTTGTCCGAAAAGTTTTTTTTTTTTTTTAATATTTTTTTTTAATGCTTTAAAAGTCTTAGAGTCGTTTATTTACAGTCCATTCCCTGTATACAAAGTGAGGTTTCTCTCTCCTGCTTTTTCCCTTTAAATTTACTCGCAGTAAACAAAAAACAAAAACAAAAAACATTGTTGGGGGTGGTGGTGGGGGTTGGGGGTTGGGGGGGATCCGTTCTTATAACAGAAACTTAGAAAAATATAAAAAAAAAAGAAAATAATTAGAATCGGAGAAGGAAACTAAAATAATTAAAATAAAATTAAAAACAAAAGAATTGATACTAAAAAGAAAATCTAACCAATATGTTGCAAATAAAAAAAGTTGTTTTTTTTTCCTAAATTTTGCGCTCAGAAGTTTATTTTATTTTTATTTTTATTTTTTATTTTTATTTTTATAACTTCACATTTTTGTTTGAGAAAAAAAAAACATTTTCCTTTTTATTTTTATTTTAAATTGTGCATTTTTTTTAAGTAAAAAAGAAATTTTTTGGCGCGCTTTTTCTTACAACGGTTCTGTGAGTTGAAGAAGAAAAATGCGCCATTTTCCTTTGCAATATCTGGATTAATTTTCTTGTCCTGACGGGAAAAGTGATCTTTTTGAGTGCTTTAATACAATTTCTAATAAAATCCAATCAAAAAGCTGCTCTCTACATTAGTTTTGGTGAAATTATCGCAAAATTGAAGAGGAAAATGGCGCATTTTCTTCTAACAACTCAACAGAACCGGTTAAGAAAAAGCCGCGCCAAAAAATTTCTTTTTACTTAAAAAAAATGGCACAATTTAAATAAACATAAAAAGGAAATGTTTTTTTTTCTCAAACAAAATGTGAAGTATAAAAATAAAAAGTAAAAAATAAAAAGTAAAAATAAAATAAACTTTTTAAACGTAAAATTTAGGAAAAAAAAAACTTTTTTATTGCAAACATAACTTGGTTAGATTTTTTTTTATATTCAATCTTTGTTTTAATTTTATTTTTTATTTGTTTTTTTCGTTCTATTATTTCTTTTTTTTATATTTTTTTTAATTTTTGTATAAGAACGATCCCCCCCAACCCCAGCCCCCCCCCCCCCCCCCAAAAAATTTTTTTTGTTCTTGTTTTTTTGTTTACGCGAGTAAATTTAAGGGAAGCAGGAGAAGAAAACCTCACTTTGTATACACGGGAATGGACTGTAAATAAACGACTCTAAGAACTTTAAAGCATTAAAAAGAAATATTCAAAAAAAAAAAAAACTTTTCGGACAAAAGGCAAAATTTATCGTTCTATAAAAGGAATTATAAAATTAAATTTTCTTATTACATTTACAAAAACTTCTTCAATATATATATATATATATATATATATATATATATATATTATATATATCTATATTATATATATATATATATATATATATATATATATATATATATATATATATATATATATATATATATATATATATATATATATATATATATATATATATATATATATATATATATATACTACATAAAAAAAAATATATAAATATATTGTATATATATATCTATAATATATATAATTAAAATAATTAATATGATATATATATATATACTTTTTTTATGAGGCTTATGTACATTAAAATGTTGGAAGAATATTCAATTCTTCGAGATAAGTGAAATAGTTACTGCTTAAAGTGAATGATCAGATGTATATGGGATAACCTTTTAGAAAGTGTTATGGACCATAAAATAGGAAAATGACGACGGCGAGTGGGGTCCAGTGAGGACAATCAATGAAGAAATGGTGAACAGATTGCTGGGTATGGCGAAGGCAAAATTTGCAGATGGGAGGAGAATCCCGTGACATGTAGTGGCTGTGAGTGATATTGGTGTTGGCCAATGCGGAGGCGTGCAAGTATCACCTCGTGCAGGCACTTTCGTCGGTGAGAGGAAGACCATACACCAATGATCGGCTTTATATTTTTAAGTTTCGCCCTCACTTGAATCGCTGGTCCAACATCCTGCTTAGGACCGGAAACCTTGTCGAGAGCA
>JABUQX010000472.1:17500-19579 GCA_015478945.1 Trachelipus rathkii | reverse complement strand
GGAGTTATTTTATTATATAAACAAATAATAATCTAAAAAAAAAAAAAAATTTTGTGATGTAAATTTATTAATGTAATAAATAATAATTAAATAAATAAAAATCAGTATATTAATTAATATACAAAATAAAACTTATTGTACATGTAACCACAATTTAATTATTATATAAAAAAAAAAAACGTTAGTGAAAGTGTTAAATATAAGTTTTGCATTTAGTTTCTTTGGTTGTTTGTTTAACTGTTAATACCGTCACTGGCGAATTAATATATTGAAGTTAAAACCTTTATATATAAAATATCTCTCTAGACATCAAACTCTGAACATCCGAGTCATGAATCCTCTTTAAGACATTAAGACATTAAGAATACAGAGACAGTAAAAAGCCACATGGGCATATCGAGACTGTCCCAGTCAACCCACTACCCAAACATGCTCATGCAAATCCACAAAGCACCCAAGGGCTTGTCAATTTGTTGTAACTACAAATCCACCAATTTGGCTTAGTCAAAACTAATGATATATAAATTTGATACCCAAACCATCCACATGCATTAATAACTAAAGTTATGATCACACATGCCATCTAACATTAATAACTACTATAACTAAAAACCTTGCCAATTTTGCTTCAGTCAATGATATTATATGATACCCAACCCATCCATAAACCAATCTAACCCTTTCTTAAACGTTGCAATCGAGTCACACTCAACAACCTCCCCTGGCAGACTATTTCAAAATTTAACAACCTTATTACTAAATGCATGCTTTCTTATATCAAAGATGGCATGCTTTCTCTTAGAATTTTCTATATTGGTGCCCCCTGTCACCGTGTCTATTTTCTACATATTTGAAATTATTGTCTCTGTATTAGTCCAGATAGATGTAAAATTTGTAGACTTGTATCATGTCCCCTCTGAGAAATCGCCTTCTACAGAAGAAAACATTCTAACTCCTTCAGCCTCTCCTCATAGCTCTTACCCTCAAACCCAGAAATCATCCTTGTTTGTTCTACGTTGCACTCTCTCAACATATCTAAGTCTTTCTTTAAGATAAGGGGCCCAAAACTTGTGCACAATACTCTATTACGCCGAACAAGCTATTATACAGTTTACTATTACTTCTGCTGCTCTTGTAGACAACATTGCGATTTATTATGCCCGGCATCTTATTAGCTTTATTCTATCCAAACACTGATTAGCTACTTTAAAATTACTGCTTATAATCACACCAAATCTTTTTCTGGTCCACAGACTCAAGCCAATCCCCATCATATCGTAGTTAAAACTTTTATTGAGTAACCTAGGTGAAGAACGTACATCCCTAATTAAAATTCATTTGCCAACTATCTTACCCACCCAAGAAGTTTATCAGATCATTTGAATCTTATGCATCCTTCACTATTCCTAACCTGGGTGGCCACTTAGTATCATCTGCAAACTCTTAGAAACCTTGCATTTAAAGTCCCTGCGTCTAAAAATCATTTATGATATATGGAGAACAATAGTGCCCCAGCACGAACCCTGTGGACACCACTCTTCACTATTTCCCATCATGATTATTGCCATTAGTTTGTAACACACTGTGTTTCTTATTCGCTCCACCTATACCACATTGCAATAATTTCTTTATCAGCCTTATACCACATTGCAATAAACTTTCATCGCCTTATGTGGGGGAACCTTATCAAAAGCTTACTAAAGTCTGAATATATAACAATATCAACTGGATCTCCTCGGTCAAGGCAGTCATTAATGTATTCCATAAATTCTAAAGGTTTTCTGCATGACCTACCCCTTTCTGAAACCGTTGCTGGGAGTATACGAATACCTTGTTATCTTCTAAAAATTTCTCTATATGACCTTTCAGTAACTGTTTCCAGAACCTTTACAACCAGAGATTTTAAGCTAACTGGCCTATAATTTCCCAAATCTTCCTTACTACCTTTTTTATAAATAGGCACAACATATGCTGTTTTCCAGTCATCTGGTACCTCATCAAATGATATAGATCGCTTAAAAATCAAATACAGTCCTTTTGCAATGCTTAAACTACCCTCTTTAGAATTCTACCATATAT
>JABUQX010000472.1:0-7500 GCA_015478945.1 Trachelipus rathkii | reverse complement strand
AAGTCGCCAGGAGAAGACGACAAACCAAGAGATTTGATCAAGGAAGGAGGGAAAAGGGTGTAAGAAACAATATGTAAACTTTTTAATCAGTCTGTTTTGGCATGAGGGAAAGGTGTCGGAGGATGGGGTAGAACTATTGCAATCCCCATATACAAAGAAAAAAAAATGAAAGTACGAGGGTTTACTGAAAATTATACAGGAATATTTTCCTGAATGACCATCTGACAAAAGCTTATGAGAGAATTCTAGAATGAAGATTGAGGGCGGTCTTAGAGTCGCAAGCTTTGTGAAGAGCATCGTGGAAACAGAAAAAATAGAAGTACGGCAAATTTCATGTTGTCCAGGAGAATGATAGTCGAAAGAACTTTATATTTATTTAATAAGGTGTTTGTTGCTTTTATAGTTTTAAGAAAGATTTTTAATTCTGTGACTAGGAAAGGATTTTGAAATGCTTAAGGAGAGATTAGGGTGTTGACTAAAACTTAAGGAGAGCAATTCCCAATATGTATGGGGTCTGCAAATGTAATGTGAGGACAGGTTTTGAAAACAGAACGTTATTGTTCATACAGAAGTCAAACTGGGTAGTTTATTGTCCCCAATACTCTTTATTTGCAAATTTAGATGCTGTAAAGAAAAATAAGTAGAGTAAGGGGGAGGAGGAGGTGGATGAATTTGGGGAAGTTATGATAGCTTATTCTGATGATTTGGCGTGTTGAAGCGAGGATGGACTGAGGTTTATAGAGGTGGTAATAAGCATATCAAATAATAATTGAGCGAAGCAGGATTAATGATGAATGAGAAGAAAACAAAGATTCTTGTTATAGGTAGAGAGGAGGAAGAAGAACTGAGTGATGGTAGAAGGAGAGGAGATTGAAAATGTAGGGTGATATATATCTTGGTGGTGTTTTACAAAAAAAAGAGGAAACAACAGAGAGATCACGTACAGTATAGTGAAATACTGGAAGGACGTGGGAGCTTTGTATCTCATCATGAGAAACCAAAAAATGGATGTGGTTGTCGTAATAGTTATATATAACAACGTCTGATGCCTGTTTTTTTTGTATGGAGAAGAAACAGGAAGTACCTCCAATAAGGATGAAATCAAAATACAAACTGCAGAGAAGAAAATTCTGAGAGCTATAGTGGGGAAAACTAGAAGAGACAGAGTAAGAAACGTGAGAGCGAGAGAGGAAGTAGGTTTAAGTTCTACCCTACATTGAATGGATGCAGTTAGATTGAGATAGTGTGGACATTTGGAGAGGATACCAATGAATAGAGTGACGAAGAGAAGATGAAGATGGATGACGGAGGGGGTAAGACCGAGAGAAAGACCTAGAAAGAGGTGAAAGAAATCAGTGAGGATACTTTGAGAAGACATGGACTTCCCGCAATGCAAATCTTGATAGAACAGGAAGTACAGTTAGATAGACGAAGATGGAGGGAGACACTGATCAGTTTGATTGGCTCAATGACCTACCTAGAAGGAATAGATGTATATATATATATATATATATATATATATATATATGTATAACAACTAATATGTATATATATGTGATAACTATATATATGTAACAGCAGCAACATATATATATATATATATGTATATAGAAATGTATTTGACTATGGCTGCATCTGGCCCATCTGTATAGATATATATATATATATATATATATATATATATATATATATATATATATATATATATATATATATATATATATATATATATATAATCATTTAAAAAGGAGTTTTTAATTACATTCGACTAATTTTCGAAATGTCAGATTTCTATTCCTCTCTAGTATTTGATTTCACTTTTTCTATTACTTTTCTCTTGATTCACTTGAGGGCATCGAATGCTATTGAATTTAAATTAGGTTTATTATTATTTTCCTAGTGCTATCTTTTTAGCTCAGGTTATAACGTTTTATTACCCTTTTCTAGGTTTATTATAAATTGTATTTAGATTTTTTACTTTTTATTAGTTTTTCATGTGAAATTATTTTTGGTCTTTGTGTACAAACAAACCATCGACAACACAAATCATCTCATAATAGATTTGCTTTGCCTTGGAGAATATTAGGAACAATTTCAATGGACTGAAATTATCGGATTTCTGGGCGAGGCCGGCGATGGTGGTGAAGCACCTCTAGGTTTTCCTCTTCTCGTATGAGAGGAGTGGGCCCAAGTAAGTAAGTTCATATATATATGTATATAGACTCATATATATGTATGTATATGTCTTTATGTATGTATAATAATAATAATATATGTTTTCCTCTTATGTATGTATGTCAGTACCTAACTTTCATTTATTTGTTTTGTCAGGAATACATAGAAGAGTAACTTTGTGTTTTTTCGATAAATGAATACTTTTAAAATAAATATATATATATATATATATATATATATATATATATATATATATATATATATATATATATATATATATATATATATATATATATATATATATATATATATAATATACTCTATATATATTATATTTTAATGAGAAATGATAAAAATAACTCCTCCAGTGATTCTTCCTTACCAAGGATTAAGATCCGGGCCTAACTGACAGGAGATAGCAAGTGTGTTGACTTGACCGATGAGCTAAGATACATGACCTAATCCCAAGCCTAAAGAACTTGTCAATACAAAGGAACTAAGGACTGCCTATAATCAGGGTCAAGATACCTCAGCCGCGCACATCTCCGCTCACACTCGGATCCAAAGGCAACACAGGACCCATGTAAAGAGATCACTCTCTAATCGGAGAATTTATTTGTGTTGATGTTAAATACTGCAATACGCAGCTCAGTATGTAATGATAAAATAACTCCTCGGGCGATTCTTCTTACCAGAATTAGATCCCGGGCTCTCGCGGGCGGAATAGCAGCTCACTTGGCGGTCAGAGTGGTCGCTTGCGCGCATTCGCGTCTGCGGTTTGAATAAATACAGTGAAAGTGAAAAGAATCACTAGAAACCTTTATCATTACATATTAATAGAACTCTATTGCAATATTGCTATCAATACAAATAGAAATACTCATTTATTGACTACGTCTCCTTGTGTTCTTATGTTACCTTTATTTCCGAGAATATGACGAAATACATTAATATGACCTGATTTGGAAGCGATCGCTAATCCCTGACAAGGGTCTTCTTGAGTTTAGTGGCGTTTCTCTTCGGAATAGTTCCTGGTATAAACAAAAGAAGCTCTCTACGTCTGCAAACCCGGAGATCTAATCTGGTGAAATCACTCGAGGGTATTTTATCATTACATATTGACTGCGGTCTGTTGCGGTATTTAACAGCAATGCAAATAAGAGATTCTCCGTATTTCAGTGATCTCCTTACATGGGTCCTGTGTTTGCTTTGACCCGGTGGCGGAGTTGCTCAGCTGGGAATTATCGATACGTGAGCGGTCCTTATACTCCTATTGACCAGTTCTTGGCGGGTTTAAGTCTTGAATCTCTTTGGCTCATCGCGGTCAAGTGGTTCAACAAACTTTCTATTCCGTCTGCGAGGGCCGGGATCATCTTCGGCGAAGTGAAGAATCACTCGAGTTATTTATCATTACATCTTGAGCTGCGGTCTGTGCAACCTCTCTCTCTCTCTCTCTCTCTCTCTCTCCTCTCTCTCTCTCTCTCTCTCTCCTCCTCTCTTTCTCTTTCTGCTCACTCTTATGTATAATAATATGTATGTATATATGTATGTGCTCTATGTGTGTATATATATATATATACTCTTTCTCTCTCATATATATATATATATATATATATATATATATATATATATATATATATATATATATACTTTACTACTATATATATATATTTATATATATATGCATATATATATATATGTATATATGTATATATATGTATATATACTCATATCTTTCTTTCACTCTTTCTTTATAATAACATTAATAATTCAAATTCTCCTTTCTCTATATATATGAATATATATATGTATATATATATGTATATGTATATATATATATATATATATATATATATATGTTTTTTATGTATATAATAATATGTACTTGTATATATATATATGTATAATATGTGCTCATGTATGTATATGTATGTATATATATGTATATATGCTCCATATAAATACATGTAATATGTGTATGTGTGTAACAATGCCAATTTTTGGATAATAACCCAACAACAATAATATGTATATAAACATAAATAAAAGAAGAAATAACAAAATATGTATATATGTATATGCTTTATATATTGTAATACTCACTTTAATAATATATGTATATGTATGTATATGTAATATGTATGTGTTAAACCAATATGTAATAATAATATGTATGTATGTGTATGTATGTAATACTATGTATATATAACCATTGGCGTAATTTATGTGACATATATATATGTATGTGTATGTATATGTATGTATATGTGTAATATGTATGTGTGTGTGTATATGTGTCATGCCATATGTATAACTCAATATGAATATGGAAATATGTCAACAATAATGTATGTATGTGTAATAACAATAATATTGTAAACAACCAATAATAATAATAATGTGTGTGTATGTGTAACAATAATGTATAATGTGTATATGTGTATATATAATATATATATAGCTTGGATAAAGAAAACAATATTGCCATCTTCCTTTAAAAAATAAATTATAGCTAAAAAAGTCTCCTAATTAAATATTGATATATTCCTTTTTCTTTTCAAGTTTTTGAAAACGGAATTTGATTCGTGGAAGCTTAATTTTTAATTTGATTTGCAGAAAACTAGTGAATTGTGAAAGATTTGTCCCTCTTAAATAAAAGAAGTAAATACTGTGACATTCTGTAAATTTTTTGATAGTTAATATTGGGATGTTATTACAAGTTCTTGATGAAGTAAGAAAAGGCTGGTCTCTTTATTATAGTAGTTAAATACAAATATGAAAGGAAAGAATCATATAACATAACAGCCAAACAAAATTTGAAGGATGTCTCAGCTGAGACCACCTTTACTCGAAATTAATTTTGTGGCATTTTATTGGCCCTTTGTGTGAAGAGATCTTTATGATGATGGATTATTGTTTTCGTTCTCCAAGGGCTGTCAGATCGAGACACTGTTGAGATACTTTTTTCCCTTTCAGATTTTGTTTTTAAAAAACATTAACTAGCAAATCCTTTGACTAAATTAAAGGATAAACTCGTGATTAAATTCGAAATTGTTGAACCTTCTTTTAGAAAAAGATTCACGTAAGATAACAACCTTACCGATAAATAAAACTTCTTTGAGAGATTTTATCTGCTAAATTTTGGAAACTATGTCGCCAAACTTCGAGTAATGAAGATGGGTCGTATTGGTAGATATCCGAGTATTTGGTATTGGCTATGTTCAGAAAATTTGTCAACAGAGTTGGGTAAATGATTTTGAATCAAGCGATGGAAATATTCGGTTTATCGTAAATAGTAACTTCGAACACACACATACACACACAACCACAACTTCATGCAGACACACAGACTCAATGGTGATTATACGTTCCCAAACTATCAGGGTAAATTGGCGGCTTCTGCTTTGCACTTTCAATGAACTTTGAGTTTTCTGAACACAAATAATTGTAATTTTCAATATAAAGGGATTAGGTGGATAATAATATACAACATATATATGTATGTATATATAATATATATATATATATGTATATGTACTTATATAATAATATAATATCATATAATAATATATATATATATATATATTAATAATAATATATATATAATATATGTATATGTAATATATATAATAATAAATATATAAAAAAATATTTTAATAATATATATATCTTCTTTAACTCTATAATATGTATGTAACATGTATATATATATATATATATATAGCGACTTGTAATAATATGTTATGCTCCACTCATATGATATCATCATATGCATGCTATATGCTCACCATATATATGTAATATAATAACCAACCATATAACTATAATATATATATCTTCTGCTATATAACCAACATCTTAACCATATATATAGCAACCAACTAACTCGCTGTATATATATCGCATCGCGCCTAATATACATATACCATATATCGTTCAAGACTTTCAGTGAACTTGGTTTTCTGAGAATAAAAGTGTGGTCGTTTTGAATAAAGTTGGAACATAATAAAACGCATGTATATGTATACATATGTATACATATCTATATAATAATAATATAATAATAATAATAATAACCAATATATATGCTCATCTTCTCATCTTCTATACATCTCATAAGTATTGTTACATTGCACTGGCGCACAGTCAGGCAGGCGGGTGTGCCGGTACAGCCTTCTGGGTCCGCCTCATCTCTGCCCTCACACCTCCTCCGCTCTTTCTATCCTACACTGCGCCAGCTCCCTACCCTCTTCCTCCCCCCATCCTCCCTCCTCCAACATCTCCTTTATTCATCCATCCACCTCCTTCTTGATCTCCACACCTCTCAACTTCCCTATCCCCTCCGCCTCCCAAACTCTTCCAACCACTCTCTGCTCCTCCATTCTGCTAAATTAACATCTTCATCTTAACATTTCCTTCTCCGCTCTTCCCCGCAGACCCTTCCCTCCGATCACCTCTCCACCTCACCACCACATTCCTGATCCTCTCCCTTCTACTGACCCCACAAACCGCTCTCAACCTTCATCTCAAATACTTCAACTTTTTCCTGAGGACCCTGCATTCCAATCCCGAACACTCGAATCAAATAAGCGCTAAAGATACACAGATTTTCGAACTTGAAGAGCAAAATTCACTTCTAGAGGAACCAACTTTCCATATTTCTACTCAGACCGCCAGAAAGCCCTCATTCCTTCACCAATTCTATGTTCTATCTCCTCC
This sequence comes from Trachelipus rathkii, assembly GCA_015478945.1. NCBI lineage: Eukaryota > Metazoa > Arthropoda > Malacostraca > Isopoda > Trachelipodidae > Trachelipus > Trachelipus rathkii. The sequence goes on along the minus strand of JABUQX010000472.1, from coordinate 606 downwards.
TTCAACCTCCACTTACCATCCATCTAAGTATCTAAAAATCTTTGCTTCTTCCAATACTACACCCCCTGGTATCCCATTCAAAGCTCCTCTCTTGGCTTCCTCCTCCTCAGAGCACTAACGCTACTCTTACCTGGATTTTATTTTAAGCCTTTGTCCACACACCACCTCTCAGACTCCCTCACCGGCTGCGCCTCTCAGCCCTTCAGGATTCTTCATACTAGGACAGTATCATCCATGAAACGTATCATGTTCACCTTCTATCGGTCCATTCATCAGTTCCACCCCCTCCCCTCCCTCACCATTCCTCACTGCACACACTCTCCATAAACAAATTGAATAGCCGTCTAGACATAACAGCCTGCCTCAATCCACCCACCGTCCCAAACATCTCACTCTCCCACTCCTAACACTCTGCACACATTCTGCTATTCTCCATAAAAGCCTATTACCTTTCCCCTAAATTACCCCCCCCACCCATTTTACCCCCCTAGTTCACCCTTATTCACTCTATCATATGCTTTTCTCTAAAATCTAAAAACATCCATACACTTTCCCTTTTCTCTCAATACTTTTCTCTACAAGCATCTTTAGTGTGAACACTTGGTC
>JABUQX010000471.1:20000-25112 GCA_015478945.1 Trachelipus rathkii | reverse complement strand
TAACCTATTCACACTTTTCAAGCATATTTTTAACATATCAATTATAATTTTACATTAACATGGTAATATTTAACAAAAATTTATCATAACCTTGTCTAAATATCATAATGACCAAGGAATATATGCTAAAGTAACAAAGTTTTTTACATTAACATAGTAATATTTAACAAAAATTTATCGTAATCTTACCTATCTATCATAATCCCCAACGAATAATTGCAAAAATTACAAAGTTTTATCCAAACATAACATAAAAATAAATTCTTTGAATAAAATATCATAGTAAAGTGTAATAGTTTACCGATCCTAAAACAGTAAATCAGTAAATCAAACAACCCGCCCCACACCTCCCCTCCCCTCCCCTCCCCACACTTTCATGATCTATTGATCTATTGAACTATTGATTCAAGTCATATTTCGAGTATCATTTTGGATAAACATAACATCAAAATAAGTTCTTTATATACTAACCGACGAATATATGCTAACGTAACAAAGTTTTCACATCAATAAAGATAAGATATCATAACCTGAACTAAGAATATAATGTACAACGACAAACTAACATACCTTACTCACGAATAAACTGTCAATATTGACAAAGTTCCATACCTAACAACAGTAAAGTAACTAACATTTCATACAGAACGTAACCTAGTTGCACTTTTTCAAACATATCTCTAACATATCATTGTTATTTTTTACATTAACATTGTAATATATATCAAAAATTTATCATAACCTTACCTAATTATCATACTGACCAACGAATATATGATAACGTAACAACGTTTTTCACATTATTAAAGCTAACATAGCATAACCTGAACTAAGAATATAATGTACAACGACAAACCTAACATACCTTACGAACGAATAAAGAGCTGACATTAACAAAGTTCCATACTTAATAACAGTAAAGTGACTAACATAGCATACAAAACGTAACCTATTTACACTTTAGCAAGCATTTCTTTAACATACCAATGTCAATTTTACATTAACAATGTAATATTTTTAAAAAAAAATATATAATAAATTTGTCTAATTATCATACTCACCAACGAATATATGCTAACGTAACAAAGTTTTTAACATTAACGAAGTAATACTTAACAAAAATTTATCATAACCTTATCTAGCTATCATAATCCCCAACAAGGAATTGCAAACATAACAAAGTTTTATCCAAACATTACAAAAAAAATAAGTTCGTTGAATAAAATATCATAGTAAAGTGTAATAGCTTACTGATCCTAAAGCAGTAAATACGTAAATCAGTAAATCAATACACCCGCCCTACCCCTCCCTTCCCTTCCCACCCTTCCATGATCTATTGATTCAAGTCATATTTCGAGTATCATTTTGGATAAACATAACATAAAAATAAGTTGTTTATATACTGACCAACGAAGATATGCTAACGTAACAAAGTTTTCACATCAATAAAGCTAACATATCATAACCTGAGCTGTGAATATAATGTACAACGACAAACCTAACATACCTTACGCACGAATAAACAGCTAACATTAACAAAGTTCCATACTTAACAACAGTAAAGTGACTAACATAGCATACAAAACGTAACCTATTCACACATTTTCAAGCATATCTCTAACATATCAATGTTAATTTTACATTAACATGGTAATATTTAACAAAAAAATTATCATAACTTTGTCTAATAATCATGCTGACCAACGAATATATGCTAAAGTAACAAATTTTTTTACATTAACATAGTAATATTTAACAAAAATTTATCATAACCTTACCTAACTATCAAAATCCCCAACGAATAATTGCAAAAATAAAAAAGTTTTATCCAAATATAACATAAAAATAAGTTCTTTGAATAAAATATCATAGTAAAGTATAATAGTTTACTGATCCTAAAACAGTAAATCAGTAAATCAAAATACCAGCCCCACCCCTCCTCTCCCCTCCCACCCTTTAATGATCTATTGATCTATTGGTCTATTACTTCAAGTCATATTTCGAGTATCATTTTGGGTAAACATAACATAAAAATAAGTTCTTTTTATACTGACCGACGAATATATGCTAACGTATCAAAGTTTTCACATCAAGAAAGCTAAGATATCATAACCTGAACTAAGAATATAATATACAACGACAAACCTAACATACCTTACACATGAATAAACTGTCAATATTAACAAAGTTCCATACTTAACAACAGTAAAGTAACTAACATTGCATACAGAACGTAACCTATTCGTACTTTTCCAAACATATCTCTAACATATCATTGTTATTTTTAACAATAACATTGTAATATATATATATATCAAATATTTATCATAACCTTACCTAATTATCATACTGACCAACACATATATGCTAACGTAACAAAGTTTTTCACATTAAAAAAGATAACATAGCATAACCTGAACTAAGTATATAATGTACAACGACAAACCTAACATACCTTACGAATGAATAAAGAGCTAACATTAACAAAGATCCATACTTAACAACAGTAAAGTGACTAATATAGCATACAAAACGTAACCAATTCACACTTTTTCAAGCATATCTTTAACATATCAATGTTAATTTTACATTAGCATGGTAATATTTAACAAAAATTTATCATAACCTTGTCTAATTATCATACTGACCAACAAATATATGCTAACGTAACAAAGTTTTTTACATTAACATAGTAATATTTAACAAAAATTTATCATAACCTAATCTAACTATCATAATCCCCAACGAATAATTGCAAACATAACAAAGTTTTATCCAAACATAACATAAAAATAAGTTCTTTGAATAAAATATCATTGTAAAGTGCAATAGTTTACTGATCCTAAAACAGTAAATCAGTAAATCAAACCACCCGCCCCACCCATCCCCTCCCTTCCCACACATCCATGATCTATTGATCTATTGATTCAAGTCATATTTCGAGTATCATTTTGGATAAACATAACATAAAAATAAGTTCTTTATATACTGACCGACGAATATATGCTAACGTAACAAAGTTTACACATCAATAAAGCTGAGATATTATAACTTGAACTAAGAATATAATGTACAACGACAAACCTAACAAACCTTACACACGAATAAACTGTCAATATTAACAAAGTTCCATCCTTAACAACAGTAAAGTAACTAACATTGCATACAGAACGTAACCAATTCACACTTTTTCAAACATATTTCTAATAAATCATTGTTATTTTTTACATTAACATTGTAATATATATCAAAAATTTATCATAACCTTACCTAATTATCATACTGACCAGCGAATATATGCTAACGTAACAAAGTTTTTCACATTAAAAAAGCTAACATAGCATAACCTGAACTAAGAATATAATGTACAACGACAAACCTAACATACCTTACGCCCGAATAAACAGCTAACATTAACAAAGTTCCATACTTAACAACAGTAAAGTGATTAACATAGCATAGAAAATGTAACTTATTCACTTTTTTCAAGCATATATCTAACATATCAATGTTAATTTTACATTAACATTGTAATATATAAAAAAAAATATTACCATAAATTTGTCTAATTATCATACTGAAAACGAATGCAAAAATTTATCATAACCATACCTAACTAGCATAAAGTACAACGAATAATTTCAAACATAGCAAAGTTTTATCCAAAATTTAACATAAAAATACGTTCTTTGAATAAAATATCATAGTAAAGTTTAATAGTTTACTGATCCTAAAGCACTAAATCAGTAAATCAGTAAATCTAACCACCATACCCCACCCCTCCCCCATCCCCACCCACCCTTCCATGATCTATTGATATATATTTATCTTTTGATTCAAGTCATATTTCGAATATCATATTGTATAAAGATAACATAAAGATAAGTTCTTTATATACTGACCAACGAATATATGCTAACGCAACAAAGTTTTCACACCGATAAAGCTAACATATCCTAACCTGAGCGAAGAATATAATGTACAATGACAAACGTAACATACCTTACGCACGAACAAACTGCCAACATTAACAAAGTTCCATACTTAACAACAGTAAAGTAACTAACATTGCATACAGAACGTAACCTATTTCAATGTTAATTTTACATTAACATGGTAATATTTAACAAAATATATCATAATCTTTCCTAATCATCATATTGACCAACGAATATATGCTAACGTAACAAAGTTTTCACATCAATAAAGCTAACATATCATAGCCTGAACTAAGAATATAATGTACAGCGACAAACCTAACATACATCACGTATAAATAAGCTGCTAACACTCATAAAGTTCCTTACTTATCAAAGGTAAAGTAGGTAACAGTGAATACATAACTCAATCTACCCCCACTTTTCCAACATATCGTCAGCAACTAAAGCAGTTTTATCTAACAAAATCCCTTAACAAAGTGTTCAATCTATCAAAGATACCAGCATCTTGAACTATGAATTGATACTAATCTCATCAAAGGGTCATGTATATCAAATATAACATAATTTTGAACTATGAATAAACGTAGACATTAGCAAAATTATCAGCAAAACCTAACATTACTCAGCAAAAACTTAACCTAAGCCCGCGTTTCTAACACATCATCACCAGCTAACACAGTAATATCTTACGAAACTTATAATTTCTCTAACAAATCAGTAATAATATCACATTATCATAGTAATATTTAACAAAGCGTAACAGAAATTAAACATAGCCTAACATATCTAACACTTACAATGGGTGAAAACCTACAATAGATACTAACATTTGGAACTGTGAATAAGACATTAATATTTGGACCTTTGAATAAGTTCTCAGCCTACCCATCATTACACAGCAAAACTCAACCTATCCATGCTTTTCAATCATACCATCAGCAGCTAAAGCAATATTATCTAAAAAATTCCTTAAAAAAGTGTCCAAACTATCAAAGATACCAGCATCTTGAACTATGAATTGATACTACCTTCTTCAAAGTGACTTGCATATCAAATATAACATCATTTTGAACTATGAATAAGCGTAGACATTACCAAAATTCTCTGTCAAACCTGACATTGCTCAGCAAAAACCTAACCTAAGCATACATTTCTAACACATCATCACCAG
>JABUQX010000471.1:15000-17500 GCA_015478945.1 Trachelipus rathkii | reverse complement strand
AATAATCTCAATCTTTACGACACATAACCGAACAAATTTCACTGATGAGTTCCACTACTTGGAGATCACCCTCAGAGAGAGGCATGAAGAACCATCTCGGGGTACCTCGAAGGAGGTGTAAGCAGTAAGGGCACAGCCCAAAGGGCTGTGCCTTTATGTATCCGCTTACACTAATGTCTACGCTAATGCTAATGCTAATGTCTACGTTTATTCCTAGTTCAAAATGATGTTATATTTGATATGCATGACACTTTGATGAAGGTTGTATCAATCCATAGTTCAAGATGCTGCTATCTTTGATAGGTTGGACACATTGTTAAGGGATTTTGTTAAATAATACTGCTTTACCTGCTGATGATATGTTGGAAAAGTTGGGGTATATTTAGTTTTGTATGCACTGTTAGCTACTTTACCTTCGATAAGTAGGGAACTCTGTGAGTGTTAGCAGCTTATTCATAGGTGATATATGTTAGGTTTGTCGTTGTACATTGCATTCTTAGTTCAGGTTATGATATGTTAGCTTTACTGATGTGAAAACTTTGTTACGTTAGAATATATTCGTTGGTCAGTATAATAATTAGGTAAGATTATGATAAATATTTTGTTAAATATTACCATGTTAATGTAAAATTAAAAATGATATAGGTTACGTTCTGTATGCAATGTTAGTTACTTTACTGTTGTTAAGTATGGAACTTTGTTAATGTTGGCAGTTTATTCATGCGTAAGGTATGTTAGGTTTGTCGTTGTACATTATATTCTTCGCTCAGGTTATGATATGTTAGCTTTATTGGTGTGAAAACTTTGTTACGTTAGCATATATTCGTTGGTCAGTATATAAAGAACTTATCTTTATGTTATGTTTATCCAAAATGATACTCGAAATACGACTTGAATCAATAGATGAATAGATCAATAGATCATGGAAGGGTGGGAGAGGAGGGGGAGGGTTAAAAAAGGGTTTGGGTAAAACTTTGATATGTTTGCAATTTTTTGTTGGGGATTATGATAGTTATGTAAGGTTATGATAAATTTTTGTTAAACATTACTATATTAATGAAAAAACTTTGTTAGTCAGCATATATTCGCTGGTCATTATTATAATTAGACAAATTTATGATACTTTTTTTTAAATATTACCATTTTTATAAAATTAACATTGATATGTTATATATATATATATATGCCTAAAAAAGTGTGAATAGGTTATGTTTTGTATGCTATGTTAGTCACTTTGCTGTTGTTAAGTATGGAACTTTTTTAATGTTAGCTGTTTATTCGGGCGTAAGGTATGTTAGGTTTGTCGTTGTACATTATATTCATAGTTCAGGTTATGCTTTGTTAGCTTTATTAATGTGAAAAACTTTGTTACGTTATCATATGTTCGTTGGTCAGTATGATGATTAGGTAAGGTTATGATAAAATTTTGATATATATTACAATGTTAATGTAAAAAATAACAATGATATGTTAGAGATATATTTAAAAAAGTGGGTATAGGTTGCGTTCTGTATGCAATGTTAGTTACTTTACTGTTGTTAAGTATGGAACTTTGTTAATATTGACAGTTTATTCGTGTGTAAGGTATTAGGTTTGTCGTTGTATATTATATTATTAGTTCAGGTTATGATATGTTGGCTTTATTGACGTGAAAACTTTGTTACGTTAACATATATTCGTTGATCAGTATGATAATTAGGTAAGATTATGAAAAATATTTGCTAAATATTACTATGTTAATGTAAAAATAACAATGATATGTTAGAGATATGTTTGAGAAAAGTGTGAAAAGGTTACGTTTTGTGTGCAATGTTAGTTACTTTACTGTTGTTAAGTATGGAACTTTGTTAATGTTAACAGTTTATTCGTGATTAAGGTGTGTGACGCTCGTTGTTGTACATTATATTCTTAGTTCAGGATGTGCTATGTTAGCTTTATTGGTGTGAAAACTTTGTTACGTTAACTTATATTCATTTGTCAGTAGAAAAAGAATTTATTTTTGTTATGTTTATCCAAAATGATACTCGAAATATGACTTGAATCAATAGATCAATATATCATGGAAGGTGGGAGGGGAAGGGGGTTGGGTGGTTTGATTTACTGATTTACTGCTTTAGGGTCAGTAAACCTACTACACGTTATTTATCGCGATAATTTTATTCAAAGGACAACATTCCTATGGACGATGAGAGGAGACATCGCTTACCTAGTTTGCGAATTTTATTCGTTGGGGATTATGATAGTTAGGTAAGGTTATGATAATTTTTTTTGTAAATATTACTATGTTATTGTGAATACTTTGTTACGTTAGCATATATTCGTTGGTCAGTATATAAAGAACTTATTTTTATGTTATGTTTATCCAAAATGATACTCGAAATGTGACTTGAATTAATAGTTCAGTAGATCAATAGATCATGGATGGGTGGGAGGGGTAGGGTGGGTGACTTGATTTACTAATTTACTGCTTTAGTGTGTGTAAAAGTGCAAATTTTTTAAG
>JABUQX010000471.1:0-5000 GCA_015478945.1 Trachelipus rathkii | reverse complement strand
TTATTATATATATATATATATATATATATATATAATATATATATATATATATAATAAAATAATAATAATTAAAATAATAATAATGAATAATAATAATAATAATATGCATCAATTGAAAAAAATGAGGGAGAAGAGAATAAATTGTTTTAGTTTTTTATTGAATTTCAACAGGCGTATGATATGGGTTTATAGGGAAGCTCTATGGCAGGTGTTTGTGATATACGGTACTTGGTTGTAGGCTTCTGAATTGAATCAAAAAGTATGTATGACGATGTGGAAGGCGTGTGTAAGAATAAATGGTGTCAAAAGTGATTTGGTTTAATATTAATAGCGGAGTGAGGCAGGGTTTGTTATGTCCCTTATTTATTCAATTGTAATATGTGATGGGGTTATGAAAATTAGAGTGGGGGTGGCATGAAATGGGTTGTTAGAATGATGGAAGAATAAGAATTGAAGTAGAGATGCCCTAACTATTGTTGCGGATAAATTTGGTTTTGGTGTGGCGAATCTGAGAGAGTTTGAGAGATTGGTAGAGAGATTTTGGCAGGGTTTGTAAAAGGAGGGGTTTAAAATTAAACGTAGATAAGAGTAAGGTAAGGTTAAAGTTGTGAGTGAGGACAGTCCTCAGTGGAAAGTTATGTTAAGATGGAAGCAGCTGGAACAGGTGTCTGAGGTATATGTTTGTTGAGAAGGGAGCAGATGATGCAGAGTGTAAGTAGGAAGTTGTGAAATGGCAGGAATGTGGCTGGTGCAATTAAATCGTTGGTGAATGTGAAGGGACTAAGTCTTGAGTGCGCTAGGGTCTTACATGAGGGTATGTTGTTACCTTGTGTTATGTATGTAGTGAGACTATGGTCTGAATAAGAGGTATAGATCTAAAGTTCAAAGTGTTCTGATGGACAATCTTTAGGGCGTGTTAGGTGTGAGAAGTGATTAAATGAGGAATGAACGTAATTAGAGAGTTGTGTGGTGTGAAGAAGAGTAATGAGAGAATAAATGAAAGTATGTTGAGATGGTTTAGTCATGTGAAAGGATGAATGATAGTCGGTTGTTAAGCGGATGTATAGTGGCGAGTGTGTTGGGAACCGACCGGCTGGGAGACCGAAGAAAAAGTGGATTGAGTCAGTAAACGAATGTCTGAAGTAGAGAAATGTGAGTTGGCAGAGGCGAGAATAAAGGTGCTAAATAGGAGTGAATGGAGGGGTTTGTGTGGTGGTGTGGGTTGTGGCCCACCTAGGCTCAAAGGGATGAACCCTTTAACACTGACGAATTTACCATTGTCTCAACTAATTAAATGGTACAAGGGGGCGGTATGACTTTTGTCATATTCTTTGCTTTTCTTTTCCGATGCATGTATGCACCTTACTCCAGTCTGGGGGAAAAAAAGGAAGATTAAAGAAAGAAAGGAAGAAATATATATATTATAATATTATATATATATATATATATTTTATATAATATTTATAATATATAATAATATATTATTAAATATATAATATATAATTTATATTATATATTATATATATATATATATAATATATTATATTATATACATATATATATATATATATATATATATATATATATATATAATATATATATATATATATATATATATATATATTATATATATATATATATTATATTAATATATATATATATTATATATCACATTCATCACTCCAGCAAATACACATTTCACTCCACACACCACTCATCTTCACCACTTCCTTTCAACTACTCTCTCTCTCTCTCTCTCCTTCTCTCTCTCCTCTCTCTCCTCTCTCTCCTCTCTTCCTCTCTCTCTCTCTCTCTCTTTGAAAGGATAACCCACACTACAAACCACTCATTTCATTATACCTTAAAAGAAAATACGATATGAGTATTCCTTCTTCCCTACGGAAACCCCTATACAGGGATGAAATATGAATATATATATATATATAATATATTATATATATTATATATTATATATATAATATATATATATATATAAATATATTATATAATAATATAATATATATATATTATGCACTCGCGCACTCTCATTGCGAGAGAACGCTGGTTAATCCTCTCGCGTAGCTGTCTGAATTTATCTTCTGGGTAAGAATTAAATATACTCGCGGCCGAAACACTTAGGGGCGCTGGTTTGGGATAGCCGGCCTTAAAGTTCGTTTTCCTCTAGTCCCCTGTGTTACCTCTGAGAAGGGGATAAAGCAAGAAAAGGAAGTTTATATATATATATTATATATATATATATATATATATATATATATATATATATATATATATATATATATATATTATATATATATATATATATATATATATTTCAGATGCTGTACGTTATCATTATCCGAAGTTGACAAATGCCCATAAAAATTTTCTTTGTGAAAGCAAAGGAGAGGATCGAGAGATCTAACAAGTAAGTTATCAGTTATCATCAATTAGCCTTAATTTGAAAGCATGAAAAGAAGTTATGATGAAGATTATATTTTAATTTGAATAATGTATAATTTGAATACCTTGGTTCTTGAATATTTAGTTTATTGTTTATTGCATGCAGATGATCAGTTTTTTATGGCGAATCAGAGGAAAGCCTGAGTAGATTGCTTGAGGGATTTGGCGGGTATGTAAAAGAAGAGGTTTGAAAGTGAATGTGGATAAAAGTAAGTTGATAGTGATAGGTAAAGATAGGACGCCATGTAGAATTAGTTTTGGATGGTGAGCAATTGGAACAAGTACTATGCGAGTTCAAATACTTAGGTTGCATGTTCGATGAAAAGGGAACGGATGATGCTGAGTGTAGTAGGAAAGTTATTAGTGGTAGAAAAGTAACTGGAGCGAGTAGGTCCTTGGTAAATACAAAGGGACTAAGTCTTGACTGTACTAGGATTTTACATGAGAATATGTTGTTACCTGTGTTACTCTATTTTGGTGAAAGTATGGTGTGGAATGATAGGTATAGATCAAATGTGTAAGCTATCGAAATGGATAATCTCAGAATTGTGTTAGGTGTAAAAAGATTTTATAAAATTAGGAATAAGTTTATTCTAAGTACATGTGGTGTGTAAAAGGGTATAAATGAGGGAATTAATGGGAATATATTAAGATGGTTTGGTCATGTAGAACAAATGGATGTATAAAGGTGAGTGCGTGAAGCTTTAGAGAGGATATTTTGCTTGTGACTAACTTGTACCTACAGGGCAATGAAATGGATGGCTGTTACTGTGGCTTTTTCTTTCGACATTTTTGTCATTTTCTTCTACTAGCTATTTTTTTATCCGGTACAGCACGTACCCTAACCCCCTTACCTTTGGAGCTAAAAGGGAAAACAAAAATGAAGATGAATTTGAATACGAATACTGAAAGAGAAAGATTGGAAGATTGTGTTTACCGTATGAGTCATTAATGAATGATTTTGAAATGTAAGGTGAAATAAAATTATGATATCTACTTGACTCTTTGATGTGCACATGGAGCATGTGATATATGCGTAGTTTGAAGCCGAGATGCAAGGGAAAGCATTCGATTGACCTTAAAGGAAAATAAATATATATTTCAAGCTTTTATGCAGATGACTAGAGAATCTGTATGAAAGGAAGCGTAGATTTCATGTGTATATAAAGTTGATTTTGGTTTCCTTTTCTATAGGAAACGTAACGAACACCCATGCTCAGATATGGTTACTCAAGAACAAACGATTTAATCAGGGAGAATCTCGAGGATGAAGATAAGGTGGAACTTCGTGCAAAAATTGATTTTTTTTTTTAATTAATTCAAAAAGAATACTTGCTAATTTCTGTAATTAAATAATCCGTTATTCAAAATTAATAGAAAAACAAAGTTTACTAATTAACAGTACTCGATTTTATTTTTCCCAATTTGTATTAATTAATTAATTTCTTCCTCTCTGCTCTCTCTCTCTCTTCTCCCTCTCTATATATATATATATATTATATATATATATATATAATATATAATATAGTATACTATACTAATATATATATATATATATATTATATATATATATATATAATATATAGTTTATATGTATATATAATATAAAATTTTTATTGTATTATAAATAAGATTGGTTGTTATTGACTTTCCGCCTGAGTCACTTGAAAAACCAGCATTTTCTCCTTCTGGCAAAGAAACTCTTGGTCCTAGAGCACTCTAGAAAACACCATTTCTCGGCGCACATGGAGTTAACCCAGATGCGAGTCCCTTGAAATTATAGCATCTATTACTAGGGTTTCACCCTTCAGTGGAACTAGCATCTCTTCCATTGAAGCCTCGAAACTCGTTCTCCAGAGCTCTTCAAGAAGGTAGTGCCTCTGGGCCATAAGATTCTAATGCTGTCCAGAGTTCTGCAATGCATAAAATAAAATAACAGGTTGCTTAAGCCCTGTCGCGCTCTTGACCTATGCGAAGAAAGAAAGTCTTATGTTCCTGACTTGGCATATATCCATTCCTTCTATATTAGACATATCAATAACTCCCCAGATACTACAGTCCCACATATAATATATATTATATAATATAATTAATATATATATATATATATTATATTATATATATATAATATATATTATATATATATATATATCATATATTATATATATATATATATATATATGTATGTGCTGTGTGTGTAATTTTGATTTCATGTACCTCTTGTAGCATGCCTATATGATTAGATTAACAATGAATTTGAGTGGCCTGCGTTAATTAGATGTACGTGTTGGTTAGAGGTTATGATTGAAATTAAAGCATGTCATGATTAATAGTGAATCGTGTGTTTGAATGAATGTAGTGTAAAGTGAATGGTTTAAATTGACAGTGTAGCGAGGTAAGAACATGAAATATCTGTTCATTTAGCAACCTAAGAACATTCTGTGAACATCCGCCTGAATTTTAAAAATGTTTCTAGAATATTCACAATGTTCAGGCAATATTTTGATATATGATTTCTGCAATGTGTGGAATGCGTGTGA
>JABUQX010000470.1:45000-50913 GCA_015478945.1 Trachelipus rathkii | reverse complement strand
ATCTGTCCAGACTACTTTCTCCTCTTCTATACCATATCCAAATTCACCTTCTACGATCCAATTTAATTTTAGGGCTGAAGCGTCCACCCTTACGGGGTACACAGGCTACTGAGGACCTAATCCGTCTACGACGACATTACATCATCACGCTCGAATGAACCATTACCTAATCTTTTCCACGCCTCGGAAGCACACAATCAAGGCTTAAGCGCAATTTTGCATTTTGGTTTCGCTCTGGGGAGCCACTCCCGTAACATTTTCTACCACATGAAAAGCTGTCGTATCGAGCCTAAATCTCAAAGATGTATATCCAAGTTTGAAACAACCTCTATTCTTTCCTATCAAAAGCGTGGACGTCAATCGTTATGTCTACTAAGTAATAAATAATATAAAATATATAATAATATATATAATATATATATATAATAATATATAATATTATATATATATATATATATATATATATATATATATATTATATATATATAAATATATATATATATTATAATAATATATATATATATATATATATTATATAATATATATATATATATATATATATAATATAATGATATATATATATATAAAATATAATATATTATTATAATACGTGCAGTAAATATTTGGAAAGGAAGTAACTCAGATAATAAATGGAAATGATAGCGTGAAAACGAAGAATAGATACCAATAAGTCATAACTAATACTACACAAGAGGCAATCACCCCTCCTACTTCGCATATTTCGCATGATGAAAACCCACACCCAGCCCAGCATCTCGACTAGTCGAAGATATGTTTCAAATTCGGAGCTTGCCGTTATTTCATGTAGATGAATCACGGGAAAAAATGACATTGTAGTTAATGACGAATAAAGCAGATTTGAAAACCCGTAGTATCTTGAAAGAACAGATATCCATAGGGTTGCGCCCTATCGACAAAAGAGTCCGATGAATCAAAGAGAATTATTGGCTTTTAACTGAAAAGCGCTTGCACGCAAAACCAAGATTGCGATAAAGCCTTGTGAGCTATTGTTTCACGACGAAGAACTGGATCCCGAGTAATGCCGTGGGATTGGGTTTCGACGGCTGTGTTTTCACGATGTCTGCAAAAGAAGGAGTACCAACGCAAATCTAGGCAGAAAAAGAATAGTATAAAAAAAACATGATTTTCTTCATTCTTTTCACACAAACAAAAATCTAGTAGTAAATGAGTTGAACACATACCAGAATCACCGAATACTGTGGAAACTTATAAAGGAATTATTTATTACGTTTTTCAGTGACATTCGAATCTTTGAGAAGAAAAATTAATGCCAAGCATCTCAAGCCTATGCCAGACCAGATGTCTGAACAACACAAAGTGCATCATAGGTTTAAGGGAGCACTTTGTACGAAGATGCAAGCGTTAGAAATCCGTCCATTGAAGAAATTTTACGCCACAATGAAAAGCGCTTTCAGTTGCATTCAGCGGCATGAGTCGTCATTCATCAAGGCTATGATATTGATCGCGAATACTCTGCAAGTGTTTAGACAGAGCAAACTGTAATATTGCTCTCCATCCAAAGACCTTGGATATCTCAAAACCTCGCAGGCAGCTTCAGCTTATATGGTAAATGGTAGGAGCCATCCGGAATATGAAGAAAAATCATTCATAAGTTGTTTAAGAATCTATTCTTTATAATAATAGACAAACTGGACTTGATCTGGGTTATACCACGGATATTTGTAGCAGCAGCACCGCACAACCATCCAGCAACAAAGTCCCACGGAGCTGGAGAGATCCTTAAATAACCCGATCTGCGATTCTAAACTCTTCTTGAATTACGGTTCTTTACCAAAAAACGATGCTTAAGCTTACATATCATATCTTTCCAATGCTATCTAACATCGATGAGTTTAAAAAGGAAAAATACATCTTCATTTATGTTTTACACTTAGGCAAGCTAGAAGAAGCAGCTAGAACTTTGAGGTACACAAGAATCTGGAAGGACAAGAAACGGGTAGGAAAATAAATATCATTTATTTTCCAAGTCTTAAAGGAGACTGAACCTTCTTTCCGTCGACGAAAAAGGCTTTGATGATACTATTCGCCCAGCCATGCACCACCTGTACAGTAGAACACTCTTTCATTACTCTGCGAAGGATCAATTGCCTTTTTGCTTGACGAATACTATGGAAGACGACAGTTAAACGGCTGCTATGATGAGTGTACACAGAAAATTTTATTTATGACATATAAAGTTAAAATACAAACAGTAGTTGATAAATTTGCTTTGAGCCCAACCAAGTAAATATACTTTATAATATCAGATTATTTGCAACTGCTCTATATTTGTGAATATTCCATCATGGCAATAATGTATTAATTCTATTGTTTTAATAAAATATTTTTTTTAAATTAATCATTTAATCCATACAAATGTATTAGGCTTTTCTTCTTTCTTTAATATATATATATAAATATATAATATATAATATATAATAAGATTATAATAATAAAATATTATATAAATATAATATATATATATATACATATATAATATATATACTATATATATATATATAATATATATATATAATATATATAATATATATTAATAATATGTATATATATATATATATATATATTATAATATATATATATATAATAATATATATATATATATTAATTAAATATATTATATTATATATATATATATATATAGTATAATATAGTATATATATAAAAAAATATATATATATATATATATAATATATATATATATAGTATAAATATAGTATATAATATATATTATATATATTATAATAATATATAAATATAATATATACAGGTGATTCAAACCTCTGCGACAAACTCGAAGGGCTGATAGCAAAAATAGAAAGAATATTTATGTTAAATAAGCATTATGTGTTATGAATCGCTTGCGTGATATTACGATGAGGCTAGATAAATCACTGTGTTTTTGACGCTCTTATTCGTAACCGGAGATTAGTTATGTTATATGTAGTGTACGTGTGCGGCACCATGAGTACTCCAGGTTGATAAGTAACAATTAGGAAATTTTGTTAAAAACGTATGTGTTTGCGAGATTGTAATGCAACAGTAGCTTGTTATGAATTCATTTTTGGGAAAATTACAGGAGGTGTCAAAGTGTCTGCCCTATACCTGATTACATTCGTTACATCGCCGCCTGTCGGACTCTCCCGAACATGCCCTCACTGTGTCTGATTGATCAAACTCAGTGAATCATGCGCTGAATCAGTAATCTTTATTGTTGACTGGGTATATGTTACACAACACTCTTCAACATGCCCTAAAAGGAAATAATTTAGGGGGGAGATGGCAGCGGATCTTTCAGCCACGCAACAGGGACCCTCTCCCATCCATTTGTCAGTGTAGACTCTTTTCAGATGCGCCCGTACTTGTTGGCTGAAGTGCGCTGGAGCGCCATCATATGAACACAGTCATCTGGTGGTCGCAAAGGTATGTCGTGGCGGAGCCAGTGAGCGTAGAAGCGTGTTCAGGAGTAGTGGCAGGTACGCAGGTCCATCCAAATAGGTGTGGAATGATGACATGTCCCAGCAGATAATCCCCAAGAATTCCCCCCCAGATGTTTACGGTTTCGCCTGGTGAACTCTGATGAACATTGCTTGCGGATTGTCCTTATCCTATATGTGGTCTTTCTGCTGTAAGTACCATCATGTGTGAAGCACCGCCGCATCGGTAAACAAACATGTGCTGCGAAAGGCAGATTATCGAGCTCCGTTTTGCAGAAACCACCGTGCAAAGTCGCACACGAGTGCGAAGTCGTTTGTTCCCAATTCCTTACTTTCTGTAGGTGTATGCATGGAGCTTGCTCTGGCAAGACCCTAACCACCAGACGGATCTGATTTAAACCCAGTACTGGGCAATGCGGGTGTGCATAGTTGACGGGTCTTAAACTCTCTCAGCACCGTCCAAACGCATTATCTCTATTACTCGTCTCCACCAATGCACCGGGGACGAGGTCCCATTATCTCGAAGCCGTTATGAAGCGAGCCAAACAGTTGTTTGTGGGGGTGATTTCTGATGTTGAAACCGTTCTCGGACATGAGTGCGCTTAGTCATTTTCCCGTTCGCCGGCACGGTAACAACATTATCCATTGTCGGTTTAACCGAGAGGGTAGTATCCATTCGTAATACGAGCCGACACTGACTAACCAACGACGAATGGGAAGGTAAAGGATGCCACGTGTTTCCGAAACGTAAGCCATACACAACATACGCACGCGCAAACAATTAAAATTATAACCTAAATCGTCATAACCTACATGCCGAAGCGTCACCCACAGAACATAAACTAGTTATCCTTCATCGGTCCGTAACTTTAAAGAAGCGTCATACAATAATAGGTTAATTAACCAATAAATCTTCCTATCGTTTGTCTTATCAGCCCTCGAGTTGTCTCGCAGAGTTATTGAATCACCATATAATAATATATAATAATATATATATATATTAATAATATATATATATATATAATATATATTATATAATATAATATATAAAGCTCTGATAAAATTTAAAGCTCCCCCCCTAGCTTGGAAGCTGGCGACGCCCATGCTCTTAAAAATTCTGTTACCCGAAAACTCCCTCTTATACACCCGCGGGGAAAAGTCAACAACCAACCCCCGCTCAGCACACAATATGAACTGGGAAAATTAGGAGGGAGACTACTTGTATTCGAACATCTCAGTGGTCGAGCAAATACGGTAACGAAAATTAATAATAAAGAGGTTCCATTAATCCAAAGGTAGAAATATTTCATTAA
Source organism: Trachelipus rathkii (assembly GCA_015478945.1). Classification (NCBI taxonomy): domain Eukaryota; kingdom Metazoa; phylum Arthropoda; class Malacostraca; order Isopoda; family Trachelipodidae; genus Trachelipus; species Trachelipus rathkii. The sequence goes on along the minus strand of JABUQX010000470.1, from coordinate 46,103 downwards.
AATAATAAAAATAATAACGTTAATAATAATAATAATTATCATAGTATTGAATTAACTAGTATAACCTCCAGGATGGCTGTAAGCCCCCTACATAGTATTTAACGGACTATATGAAATAATAATAATAATAATAATAATAATAATAATAATAATAATAATAATAATAATAATAATAATAATAAAAATAATTATAATAATAATAATAATAATAATAATAATAATAATAATAATAATAATAATAATAATAATAATAATAATAATAATAATGACAATAATAATAATAATAATAACAAAAAGTGACAACATTCACATAATAATATAAATAGTAACAAATGTTAACCCACCAACACTTCCAAACAAGCGAGAAGAAGCAAGATGTATACAGAAAGCAAAAAAGATTAAACTAAGTAACGAGATAGTTGGTTGTTACATCAAATCGTGTGTAGTTGGGCAGAACTTGTACGCCTGTACGATGCAACGGGAGGAAATGAGCTTGCAATGTTTTCAAACCTGAAGCTATCCAAAACCTTGATAACATTAAAAATGATGGGAATCATCCTAAGAATAACTAGTAATTAAAAGCATTTCTTTGCAATTGCTTGATATAATCTTAATAAATTTTTTTGAATGACTTATTTGTGTTAAGACAGAATAAAAATATGTTCTTTTAAACGACATTTGAAAATTTGTAATCAATCTCGGATCCTGACGGAACATTAGATTGATGAGAAATGAAAGTTGAAAAGAGTTGTATTATTGTCTGTTAAGCTGAGTAGCTTTAAACTTTGAGAAAAATCAAAAGAGATTTATTACATTGAAGTACAAAATTCTTTTATATTAGAAATAAAGCCTAACGTTCGTAGAATCAAACTTGTAGAAATTAAAACATTATAGCATGCAAAATATTACTAATTTCCTTTCGTTTTCATAACTTCTACTTTCGTTGCCCTCTTATTATAATAATAAAATAAAAATAAAGAAAAGAAAAAAAGGAGAGGAAGAAAAAGCTCTCTATAACATTTTTGAAAACAGCTGTTGTCTTGTAAACAAACATCTCAGAATCCTACATTCCATAGTAACGAACTTTTAAACTCAAACCGCAG
>JABUQX010000470.1:30000-40000 GCA_015478945.1 Trachelipus rathkii | reverse complement strand
AAACGTTTAATAATAATAAGTATATGAAACTAATAAATGAAAGATAAAAAAAAAAAGATAAAAATAAATGAAAAATAAAATAAATAATAAAAAAAAAAAAACCTGAAAATACATATAATGACTAAAAAGGCAATTAAAAAAGTAATAACAATGTATAGGTATACTAAAAAAAAATGAAATGGAATAAAAATAAAAATAACAAAATAAAATAAACTTCCACAATAAATAATAATAATAATAATAAAATAATAATAAATAATAATAATATATAATAATAATAATAATAAAGATAAAATAATAAGATAATTAATAATAATAATAATAATAATAATAATAATAATAATAATAATAATAATAATAATAATAATAATAATAATAATAATAATAATAATAATAATAATAATAATATAATAATTAATAATTAATAATAATTAATAATAATAATAATAACAAAAAAAGGGACAACATCACATAAAATAATAAATATAACAAATGAACCACCAACACTTTCAAACAAGCGAGAAGAAGCAAGACGTATACAGAAAGCATAAAAGATTAAACTATGTAACGAGATAGTTAGTTGTTACATCAAATCGTGTGTCTTTGATCAGTGTTCCAGTTTAGAGACAGAGACAGTATAAATAAAGATTCTATGATACGACTATCAACATTATCACTCAGCCCATTTTTAACAATAATTTACCTCCCAATATAGATCCCTCTCTAAAATTTAATTTCGTATCTACTCAGGTGAAAAAAACTTCTACAATTGGCCATGGAAGACAAGATCTTCCTTTTTAACCACATTCTTCACCAACAATCTATTTGTATGTCGATGGGATCGCCGCTCGCCCACCTGCAAATGCTTTTCTCACACATTCATGAATCTATTTGGTGACAGTGCCCGCCCCTCCTTCAAACCCATATTTTACCGCTGATACCCCGACGATTGCTTCATCATATTCAAAGATCAATCACACTATGCACAATTTTTGGACTATCTTAACAATAAACACAAAAATATTAAATTCACCATGGAACTAGAAACCAACAGACGCTTTCCTCTTAGATGTAAACTATCGAACATAACCACAATGCGCTTCCGTCTGTCTACATATCGCTAAACCTTCCTCTCTGCCTGGGGGAGGGATACTAACTTCTCAGCTTATTCCCTACGCTTCAAACTAATAGATTTTATTGCTGATTGACGGCATAAAATATATGCCAGAGTTGACCGTTCCACCAGAAATGCTATCTACGGAACTTCTTTGTCAGCAATCTGTTCCCCCCCTACATGTTTGATATGATTCTCAACTCCTATTTGGACGACATCTTTCGTCCTAAAACTCTCACCTCTTCAGTTCCTAAACTTTCAATTAATCTCAAAATCCCCTTTCTCGGCCCCAAAACCACAGATCTTACCAAATCTCTTAGGAAAATTCTTGACTCTGCCTACCCACATATAGAATTCAAACTTTTTCTTCTAATCCCTTTAGCATTAATTCTTTTTTCCACCTTAAAGAGCGGATTCCCAAATTGCATCGATCCATGGTCGTTTATAAATATCATTGTGCAGACTGTCACACCTGCTACATAAGGGAAACCTCCCTTCAACTTACGTTCAGAATTGAAAGGCATAAGGGTATCTCGTTCAGAAATGGCCTCCCATACACCAACCTGGAAACATCAGCAATCCGGGACCATGCGTTCATGAACGATCATCCCATCCTAAACAATAACTTCTCAATCTTGAAACCTTTTAAATTCAATAAAGAAGATCGCATCGTAGAATCTTTATTTATACACAGTCTCTGTCCCCCTCTAAATATCACTTCAAGCTCTGACCAACTACACACGATTTGATGTAACAACCAAGTATCTCGTTACATAACTTAATCTTTCATGCGTTCTGTATACATCTTGCTTCTTCTCGCTTGTTTGGAAGTGTTGGTGGGTTAACATTTGTTACTATTTATATTATTATTATGTGAATGTTGTCATTTTTCGTTATTATTATTATTATTATTATTATGGTGGTTTATTTTATTTTTATTTTTATTCTTTATTTCCTTTTTCATTTTCATTTTTTATTTTTTAGTATACCCTATAATTTCTAAATTCTTTTTTAATTGTCATTTTTTTTTTAGTCAATAAAATGTTTGTTACCGTCATTGCTATTTTTTATTTTTTCAATTTACTTCTTATTTTTATTTATTATTTTATATAATTTTTTTACTTTTTATCTTTCATTTATATATGGTTTCATATTCATACTTATTGTTTAAAAACGTTATACTTATCTAATTTTAATCTTGTTTTTAATTTTATTTTTAGTCTACTGAGGATGGATTGGTATATAATCCGAAATACGTCTGAGAATAAGGAGTTGAGGAAGTAGTCGACGATCAATTTAATGTATCACCCATGTATTGGAGTTGTTGTTAGCAGTGTTCGCCCTTATTATATATATATATACTATATATATATATTATATAATATATATATATATATATATATTATATATATATATATATAGTAGTATATATATGTATATAATATATTGAGAAGAGAGAGAGAGAGAGAGAGAGAGAGAGAGAGAGCAAGAGAGAGAGAGAGAGAGAGAGAGAGAGAGAGAGAGAGAAGAGTAGAGAGAGAGAGAGAGAGAGAGAGAGAGAGAGAGAGAGAGAGAGAGAGAGAGGAGAGAGAAGAGAGAGAGAGAGAATAAGAGAGAGAAGAGAGAGAGAGAGAGAGAGGAGAGAGAGGAGAGAGAGAGAGAGAGAGAGAATATTACTATGAAAACTATTTATAACACTTAACCTTACTAACATGAAATCAATATTCAAGCTCTGGCATATTTCACAAATCCCAAACGCATACTGCTTTTACATGCGACGTTTCTCAAGAGATGTTAGTTGTTAATAGAGATATGGTGGGCTATTTCGCCAGCTGTTTCTTGAGAGTTAGAAGAATGTCATTCTTGGTGACGAAAATTAAATCAAGGATTAGGATTTTAGACAAAAAAGAAGAAGAAAGAATGTCCTTTTTGGAATTTAAGTACCCGAAAAGTTTAAGATAGTTTGTTAAGTTCGGAAATAAATCTAAAGAACAGATGAATTTAGTAGTAGAGTGTCATGAAAATCTTATCCGAAAGATTAAAAATTCCAGAAAACAAATCAGAAACATAAAAAAAGTAACGTCAATGATCATTCATATAATGCCATCATCCGCTTTTGGCTGAAAATTGAAGAAACGGATAGTAGGGATTAAGAAGTGTTCGCTATCATAAACATTCAAATTCATGGGGTTTCAGTTTTGGAATTAGAGGCAAAGTCTATATGAAAAAAAGGTGATGTGAAACAAAGGAAAATAGAATAAAAACTGTGAATGTTGTTGAAATTGATGATGAGAGAAGACTGTGTATCAAAACTACCAGAACAAGTTGGCAATTCTATGACGACGCCATCCATACTACTACCGAAGTCTTTTAACTGTTCACATAACTGCTTCTGTTCTAACATGTACATGTCGTCAATTGCATTGCATCATGCAAAGATAACCCGTTTTTCTAAATGTTGAAGACTGACATTTATATTTTCAAATCTCATTTTCTTTTTATAAACGTTAACTAATATAATTTTTTTCCCTAAATTGAAACATGCATATATTGTTTGCTATTTTTATTTTAAAAGTTTCATTTTACATTTATTCTTTGTTTAATTTTTTATTTTATTTTTTTTATTTAATTTATTTTCCTAATCTTATTTTTTTTTATAAGTTTTATTTTAATTTTTTTTCCTTTTTTTTTTTTTTTTTTTTTTTTTATTAAAATTTATAACTTTATTTTTTTATAAGTTTAATTTTTTAATTTTAATTGTTTTTTTTTTCCTTTTTTTTTATTATTTTTTGTTTTTTATTTAAATTTACTTTTATAACTATTTTTTTTATATATGTTTTATTTTACATTTATACTTTGTGTTTAATGTTTTTTATTTTAATTTTTTTTAATTTTAAATTTTTTTTCAAATTTTTATTTATTTTTTAAGTTTATCTATTTAGAAAAATACATTTTTTAAAAACTTTTATTTATTTTTATTTTTATTTCTTAATACTTTTTGTTTTATTAAAACTTTATACTTTTCATATATTTATATAACGTAAAAATTCGCGTTTATTGCTTACATACCCTAAAGCAGTAAATCAAACCACCCACCCTTCCCCTCATCCATGATCTATTGATTCAAGTCATATTTTGTATAACATAGCAACAAAAAAACATTTTATTCATTTTTGTTTATTGCTTTAATAGATGAATAATTTACTGAAAACTTATATATTCATTTCATGTTTATAACGTAAAAAATTTGCATTTTACATACCCTAAAGCAGCAAATCATACCACCCGCCCCCCCTTCCCCTCCCCACTATGATCTATTGATTTAAGTCATATTTTGTATAACATGACACAAATAAGTTCTTTGATAAAATTTCATAGTAAATTATTTAACATTAACCTATCAAACCTATACATATTACACCCACACACACGAATAAACTGCTAACATTATCAAAGTTCCATACTTAACAACAGTAAGTAACTAACATTACATACAAAACGTAACCCCTATTCACACTTTTTCAAGCATATCTCTAATATCATACCAACTAAGAATAAATACCACACGCACACACACACATATATACACACACACACACACACGAATAAACTACTAACATTAACAAAGTTCCATACTTACAACAGTAAGTAACTAACATTACATACCAAAAACGTAACCGATTCACACTTTTTCAAGCCCATATCTGTAACATATCAATGTTAATTACATTACAGAATATTAATAAACAAAAAATTTATCGTATCCTAACCTAACTATTGTAATGAACTAAGAATAAATGCCCACACACACATACGACAAAGATAATCCGTTTTCTATTTTTCAAAATTCGTTTTCTTCACGGGAATCCAAAGCGTGTATACGCTAGTCCATCCCTTTTATAACGTCAAAAGCTAAAATAATTTGTTTTGCATATTATTTGTAAGTTTCATTTAACATTTATTCTTTGTGTTTAAAATTTTTTTTTTTCAATTTAATTATTTTAAATTTTATTATTTTTTATTTATTTTAATTTAATTTGCTTAAAACATTTGTTTATTACTAATTTTTTCTTATTAATTCTTGTGTTATGACTAAAAAAATGTGCATCTTTACACACCCTAAAGCAATGGTAAATCAAGTAAATCAAACCACCCTCCCCTCCCCTCCGCCCCACCTCTTCCCCACCACATCCTGTGTCTATGTTTCAAGTCCACATTTCGCAGTATAATTTTGGCATAAACATGACAAAATTAATTCTTATATACTGCATCAACGAAGATATATTGCCTAACTCTCGTAACAAAGTTTTCAACACTAATAAAGCCTAACATAGCCATCACCGACCTGAACTAAAAATCATATAATGCTACAACGAACAAACCCTTAAAACACCTTAAGCCAACGAATTAAACTGCTAAATATAAAAAAAAAAATAACAAAGTTCCACCCTAACAACATGTAAAGTAACTAACAAGCAGCAAAAACGAACCTATTCACACTTTTTTCACCATATCTTTAACATATCAATGTAATTTTACATTAACATTGTAATAGAAGAAAAAATTATCATATCCTGACCTAACTATTGCGTAATGTTTTAAAATTATAAATAAATGCACACACACACACAACAGAGAGAGGAATATATGCTAAGTAAACAAATGCTTATAATCCGCACCCAACGAATAATTGCAGTTTAGCTGAGAATGGTCATTATAAAACATTAAGCAATAGCTACACCTAACACTTTCAGGAGGGAGGTAACCTGACATATTTTTAGCCTTACCCAATTTTAAGGGCTCCGCCCCCCTTCAGAAAATATCAATTCAAGACTCGGTAGATTGGAACATCCGCATTAATACAGAAGGCGATTTGAGACTTAGAACTGACTAAGCACTTAGAACTACTGGAGATCACTCAGGAGCATGCAATTGAAGACCCATCTCGGGGTACCCGAAGGGGGGTGTGAGCGGTAAGGGCGCAGCCCTTTGGGCTGTGCCTCCGGGGGATCTCTGGAATCCGACTCCAACTCCGTCTCCGACTCCGAATCCTTCTCCCTCCTTTTAGCAAGTTTCAGTCCTCTACGATCATTTTAATTTTTAGGGGGGACAGCGCTCCCCTACGGGTAGCGCAGAGGGACGTAATTTCGTCTACGACGAGATTACGTCATCAATGACATTTGACATTTGGCGCCCTAAGGTCTGGTAACACCCACTTAGGCAAAACTCGGCGGTAATCAGTTTAACTCGTCAATAGACAATATACCAAGTTTCATTCACATACGTTAACGCCTTCATAGAAAAAAAAAGGTCCCTACGAACTACTCCTCTAACTACAACGATTAATCGAATGTTAATTATAGTAATTATTTTCTTTCGATTACATTTTTCGATGTAAAAAGATCAACCAGAGCACGTAGAAAGACGATTTAAACATCGATATGGGGTTAATAAACATCGATAAATCGATTGGAACCATCAAAAATGATCTACCGATAATGTAAAACCTTTCTAGGAACCAAAAGGCCCCTTCTGAGAGGCTCCGTCCCCCTTTTGGAGGGCTAAACCTCCGAGTTCAGGTTAAACGGTCTTCCAGACCTTAAATTCGGTCTCACCGACCTCGAAAACCCTGACCTTGACACGTCAATCTTGAAAAACCCAATGTTGCAAAATGTTACTTTGCAACATCCGGTTGCACTTCCGCGGAAAGCGCCGGCTTTGCTCGCAGTTTGCCATTCGTGGGTCTTTCATTAGTTTTTGAATATCAGGACCGATAAATACTCACTCTATAATTTTTGAATCGGATAATCTACTACCACTACTAATACTACCACCATTAATGCGGGGGTGTACATAGTTCGCACTCTCCAAATACTCAGAATCATCCTCCCCCTCTTATCTCACATTCCAATTTTAAAACTTGCCCCAATGGCAAATGGACAGGGGGCCTCCCGGCAGAGTTTATAACTTAATCATGCACAATTATGCATATACTAAAGTCAATATATATATAATAATATATATATATTACCCATATATATATAATATTTCATATCATATATAGATTAATCATATATATATATATATTCTATATAAATATATATATATATTCTTATTATATATATATAATACTAGTATTATATATATATAATCTAGCCGAAAATAATTTTCACTATTGCCCCAAATGTTTGAACTATAAATTACTTTTTTTTTTTAAATATCGATTGCATGCTATTCGAACACACTCTCTGTAATTAAAAAGGGAAATATTATATCAAATCGATTATCTTTTTCTAAATTATCAATATCTAAATAGCATTACCCTCAAACGCCGCCTCCACTATTACACCTAATTTTTTACTATTTAGTGTAAATTTAGAAAAAAAATTACGATAATATGAATAAATGATTTTGGAAAGAGATGGTAGTATTTAGGCCTCTCTCTCTCTCTCAATATGTTTTTGTTTTTCTGTCTTCCTTCAACACGGAAAGAAAAGCGACTCTCTCTTATCTCTTTCTCTTATTTCCTTCTTTTTTCTGTCTTTTAAACAGAGAAAGAGAAAGGCCTCTCTCTCTCTCTCTCTCTATTATTATATATATATATATCCTTATATATATAATAATATTACGAATATCTAATATATATAATAATATATTATAATATATATTATAATAATATATAGTATATATATATATATATTATATATATATATCACCGATACTATTTTTCATCGGTTTTTATATTATCACAATGTTATTTCTCGCACAAAAAAAATAAACACAACTATCCCCCGTAAGATGAGAACAGACTGACTTTAGTGTCTCTATATACAAGGAAAAGAAGGACATTGCGTGGACAAATCTAGCAATCTTCTAAATTTGAACCTTAATTTATATGAGAAAAACTTTATTAGATTCCCTATGAATATAAAAAGATAAATAATACAACATTATAATCTCTTCTCTACAAGTGTCGACTAAATCTTTTCTTAAGTTTCCAAAATTGTCAGCTTAATCTCACTTATAAAGTTTTGGCTTTTTTTAAGGGCGGCAAAAATAGAGCCCAAATTTTAAACTAATTTTATTTAATTGATATTATAAAATAAATATCGTACAATTAGTATCTTGAACGAAAAAGATTCCTTTGCTTATTTTCTTAATTATATACAAATTTTTTATGTATTAAATTGCTTAAAAAAAAATTCAGATTACTTTATCTTTGACAAAAATTTCATATTTCTATCAACATCTTACGCCTGGCTTTTTAATTTGGAGAGGCTGCAGCCCTAGAGCCCATATAGACGAGCCCAAACCATGTATTTAAGCCCCTGATTATTTATATATATATATTATATTATATATATAACAATATATATATATATATAGCTTCATTCCCTATATTAATACTCTCCAAAATCTCTAAATATAGTTTAATATTATATACTTATATATATTATATATATTATATATAATATATAATATAATATATAATAATACTAAAATATATAATATAGTATATTATATAATATATATTATATAGTAATATATACATATGCTGCCTCTGGCCCACCTTAATTGGAGGGCCACACTGCCCTTCCAGGAAGCCCGGATCCACCACTGGGCCGGTTCCACAGGTTCGAGCAAGCTGAGGAATATACAGAAATCGGCGCGGGGGGGCGTCGAGAGCAGGAGCGATGCACCCCAGAAGGAGGTGCCCTCTTTGCCCTGTCATGGGAATTTATTAAACATCGCGTGCAAGTGGGAGAGGCCTGACATTATCTAGTTTGAATCTATATTTAATTGCAATGAGTTAGGGTCGGTGACTTGAAATTCACCCCCCCCCCCGCTCCGGGCAAGGCTCGATTTAGCCTTTTCTGCGACAGCCGTTTCTTCTTCTAGGGAAGCGTTTTGGGGCGCGCGGCGTTTAGTAAATTTGCTTATTTGGGCGTTTTCGAAGGTATGTGTTTGGCTTAGATGTGCTATGGACATGCGTAATCCGATGACCTATGAGAGTGGGGAGGGAATTATGTTGTAAATGTATGCTAATTAGAATTGAGCGGTGAGAGGAGGGGGGGCGTTGCCGAGAGAATTTAGGTGAACAAGGGTGCGGATGGATTACGGGTTATTTGATAAAATTGAGTCCCCACCATCACAGGTGTGTGGAGATGGGGAGGATGGCGAAGCGTTTCGTCGCTATGTAAATGTTGAGATCGCGGTGGTTTGTGCCAACCTGTGATTAATTCGCAGGCTGTGTTTTGGAGATTTGCTATTATTGTGCTTTGATTTTGAGAGTGCGGGCAACCTGCCTGCGAGAGGCCATAGTTTAGATTGTTTTAAGGAGTTGCTTATATAAGTAGGATGAGTGATGTTTTTTCTGATCGCTGAAGTCAATGGATGAGAAAGAGGCTTCGGAGCCGGCTTAGTTTACGGTTTTTTTGTTGTTGCCGTTGGCGAAGCTGATTTGGTCGATGTGGCGATTTTTCTGTCGATGTGGGAGAACGCAGCTGAGTGTCAAGGTAAGTCCCAATATTTTTGCGTTGTTTTGCTTTAGTGCGAAAGGAGGTTTTTGCTTCAGGCGCTTGCATTATAGGATGGCAGGGTATCTGGTAGGATTGAGTGTACGCGTCAACTAGTTGAAAGAGCTAATGGCAGGATTTAAAGTAGGGCGGATGCCTGTCATTCTGTTGGTAGGAGTTAACCATATTTTCTAATAAATGCAATATTCCTGGTATGTTGTGTGGCTATGTTTACGTCTGAGGTGTTGCGGAAATAAGACTGATGTGCTCATTGCCGTAAACTCAGATTCAGTTAACCTGCGTGGCCAGTTGCGGGTGGTAGATCGCTGCCTGAAAAAGTTGAACAAAAATGGAGAAAGAATGGCGGCCC
>JABUQX010000470.1:20000-22500 GCA_015478945.1 Trachelipus rathkii | reverse complement strand
AGTTAAAATTACAACTTAGAAATAAAATTTTAAACAATTAGCAATTCAATGTAGGAGGGGATTATTATTATTATTAAAGAACTATAAACAACATTTTAACTTCAAATAAAAATTCACTTAACATGGAAAGCAAGATAACTTTTTATTTTAAATCATTAAACTTGACAAATTTTTCTAGAGAAGAACGAAAATTAAACATAATTGTAAAGGAACATGTTAAGTCAGAGAAAAGAGTAAATGTTAGAAGTTACTATACACCGAGACGAGTGTCCTCATATTTTAGTACCCGTGGTCATTGTTCGGAGGATTACATAAGACAAGTGTCATCGACGTATCTTAATTGCAAAGAAGTAGGATGTAATTCCTCTTATGTGGGATACACAACTAACACCTTAAGAACCCGAATTATGCAACACAGGTATAAACCAAGTAAAATATGGAAGCATTACACGACGGATCACAAATCCCCTCCTACAGCTGAAATTGCTAATTGTTTTAAAATTTTATTTCAAGTTGGTAATTTTAACTATCTGCGCATAGCAGAATCTCTTTTTATTAAAAAAAACTTAAGCCGGACATCAATGTGAAATTTAATGGAAATGAATGAATGCTTGAATGTTTTTTGAATATTTGAGTGTTTTGCAGGTACACCTAGTATCCTTGAAATAGTTGTATTTGCAAAGCAATGTAAGCTTTTTTGATTTTTGACTTTTTTGATTTTTTCATAAAAATTATTTTTTAAACTTCACAATTAATGTAAAATAATTTTATTTTTTTTTTATTTTGAAATTTATTTTTTTTAAGCTGCATAATAAAATAATTCGTGTTAACCGTGATCATGCCAGAAGTATGCAGGCGAAATATTGTATAATATTAAAAGTTTTAACTTCTTCATGTTACTGGAATGGTCCTTCATGGAGGTTCTTCTGAAAAAAAGAACTCTCTCATGAATTTAAAGTAACCAGGAGTCTTTTGTGGGTTCATAATAATAATTATAATAATAATAATAATAATATATAATAATTAATAACAATAATTAATGATATATAATAATAAGGATAATATAATATTAATAATATAATTAGTTATAAAAACAATAATAATAATAATAATAATAATAATACATAATAATAATATAATAATAATAATAATATAAATAATAATAATTAATAATAAAATAATTAATAATAATATATAATAATAATAATAATAATAAAAATATAATAATAATAAATAATAATAATAATAATATTATTAATAATATAATAATAATAATATTAATAATAATAATTATATAATAATATAATAATAATAAATAATAATATAATAATAATATATAATCACTTAATTAAAACCAAAGAAAGTAATAATAATAATTTTAATTAAATAAATAATTTAAAATAATAAAAAATTTGCATATTTAATTTAATTATATTTAAATTTATTATTTATTTTTTATTTTTTCTTAATTCTTCCTATTATTATTTTTATTGTTATTTTTTTATTATTAATAATTATTATTAAATTATTATTATCATTATTATTATTATTATTTTATTATTAATAATATTATATTATTATGACCATATTCTTAACATTATTAAATAAACATTATTACATTCATAATTTGATAATAATTGTTAATTAATATTAATAATAATAATAATAAATCATAATAATTAATAATATAAATAATAATAATAATAATAATAAAATAAATAATATAATAATTTTAATAAAAATATAATTTAATATATAATAATTAATAATATAATGATAATTATAATTAAGTCATTGATAATAAAAAAATTAATAAAACGATTTTTATTATTTATGATTATTATTATTATTATTTATTATTATTTTATTTTATTATTATTATATTATTATTAATTATTATTATTATATTATATATTATTATTATAATTATTATTTATATTATTATTATAATTATTATTAATTATTATTATTATTATTATTATTATAATTATTTTATTTTTATTATTATTTATTATTATTATTTTTATATTATTTATTATTTATAGATTATTATTTGTATTATTATTATTATTAATATTATTATTTTATTATTATTATTATATTATTATTATATTATTATTATTATTATTATTTTATTATTATTATTATATTATTATTTATTATTATTATTATTGATTATTATGATTAATATTATTATTATTATTTATTATTTATCATTATTTATTATTATTATTATTATATTATATTATTATTATTATTATTATTATTATTATTATTATTTATTTAATTATTATCATTATTATTATTATTATTATTATTATTATTATTATTATTATTATTATTATTATTATTATTATTATTATTATTATTATTATTATTATTATTATTATATGATTATTATTTTATTTTATTATTATTATTATTATTATTATTATTATGTATTATTATTATTATGTATTACTTATTATTATTATTATTATTATTATTATTATTCTGCGCC
>JABUQX010000470.1:0-12500 GCA_015478945.1 Trachelipus rathkii | reverse complement strand
CCAGAACGCTTAGCCTTTTAGTTAGTATAATTTGTTATTTTTATATATTAAAATTTACCAACAAATGCAAACATACTTAAAATATACGATATAAGATGTACTTTTCTGGATTTTTGATTTGCAAAATCATGAATGACTACTTCAAAGTCTATCTCTTTAAGCACATCGCTTCAATGCGACATCAGACAAGTTGTTCAATATTTCTTGAAGATTGTACTCACCGTTTCACTATTGATTCTTTGCCATTTTTAAGAAGGAACGTTTCCCCAGTTAGGAACCATACTATGTATATAAAAAGGACTCAAATTGCTTATTTCTACATTCGGGAAACGTCTTTGATATTATCTTCTGTTAAAGATGATATAGTCGAAAATACTTTATAGTCTCTTTACTTTCCTATGCTGCTTACCTTTTAAATATTCTGTTAGATGCAAACATTTCCATCTCTAATTCTTTGAAGCTAATGTAATTGTGATAGACTTTAGCAAATTCTTTACAGCTGCGTTTCAACTCTTCGGAATTTAAAGTTTTCAAACGAGATAAGAAACCGAACCGTTGACTAATTTTCCTGTATGAATCTAATTTCTGTTTTAGATGCACGGTCAGGGTATCTATTATAGGAAAAAAATTTCAGCTTTGAATTTTTCTTTGCTGTTACTTGTACAGATGGCGCAGAACCATCAAAGTATGTCATACGTAAGCTTCCAGCTCTTATTCTTTGAGATAGGTCCTTGTAGTCAGCTTCTGCATTTTTCTCTTTAGCGGACGATTCGAATTCATAAAATTATCTCTTCAGTATCAGTAAAATTACCAAGGAAGTTAACCATTTATGCAACGTCCATCGTTCGGGTTTCTTTCTTGAGGTTTCTAAAGTCTTGTCTTTCCTTTCTAATACGGTATTCCACATTTCTGATTAAAAAATAATAAATTCCAGTTATCCATTTTTCTGGAAGGAATAAACACCTTCGTTTCTAGTTTTCTCTTGGTTATACAATACTCTTGGAGCAAATAATGCCATGGCTTCTAGAATTTTCCTTATTACCTCGATGTAACGCATTACAAAATCAGCTCGTGCCAGACCATCTGGTTTTCGAAAAAACTTTTTAAAAAACTTCTAGACCTAAGATTCTTTAATTTATTTCACCGATGGGGAGTACCGATAAGTAACAAGCCTGCCATCTTCTTCCCAGAAAAAAACAAAACTTGTTACCTCCTTGGACGCACTCAACATCACGTAGACCTACCAAGTAAAGAGGAAGTCCCACGCATGGTACAAAGGTAGCAAATTCACATTTCTCCTTGATTCTTGCTTGCAAACCAGAGTATTTTCCCGACATATTTGATGCATTGTCGTAACTTTGTCCTCTACAATCCATAATAGGAATATCATAATTTTCTAAAAAAGTTCAGATTTGTGCTCTGTATTAGGTATGAATTTCAAAAACTTTTCAACGGGAACAAGGTTTTTTTACGTACCAAATAACAAAAGTCAATTGGTCAATAGGTAATAGGTCGGGCGTACTATCAACGCTAATCAAAAAATATTTTGCTGATTTAACTTAGCTTATAATTTTTAATAGGACCCGTTTTCCCATTATGTCAATAAACTCATTGCATATATTTGCTGATAAATAAGAAATGTGTCCTTTCCCAGGATTTCAAATTTTTTTAAGTGATCTGCGAGAAATGGATCAAATTCACTTAATAACTCTATACATCCCAAATAATTTCCGTTGTGTGGGGATCCAAGGCAAGTCTGTTGCCTACTCAACCAAACAGTTTTTCTTTCGTGCTGTGATAATCATTCATTGTATTTTAATCCTAAATATGTACTGAGCTAACTTTCGTTTCTAAAATGAGTGAAATTAATATGTTTTCCAGCATCACATCCACTCGGCGAACATAGATTTAATTATTTTAAAAAGTATTTGAATAAACAGAAATGAAAAACAAAATATAAGATTTCGAAGGCGATATTATATATCAACCAATTTCTTTTCATATCTGCTTTCATATATTCATTTTAACTAATACGACTGGAAATAAGTGATTTTATTGAAATCTTTAAAGATGTGATCATACCAAGACTACATTCTTTGATAAGTTCTTTTCAGCTTCGGTGAAAGCCCTAATTCCATTTATTTTTGGAAAAAACAAGACACATATCTAATCCAAAATTCACGTAATTTATTCCCTTAAACAGATCAATTAAAATAATAGAACAGCAAATCATGTAGAATTGTGTTTTCACGGGGCTTAGACCAGTGGTTGCTCAGGTAATAATAACTATTGATTTCGGTAATTAATGATAATATTACCATTGAGGCTTATCGCTTTTCGTACTTTTGATTCATTGATTTATTTTCTGACTAGAAACAAGTGAACAAAGGAACAAGGTGGGTTCATGAACAGACTGAAAACTGACATCCAAATTTGTTGATATGTGTGATTCTTTTTGACAGAAATAACTATTGATCTCTGACTCACAAAAGTTCTAGAAAAATAAGAAGTTTTAATGATATATATGAAACTCCCTACTCATTCAACTCTATGTAAAATTAAACAAACATTTATCAATTTTATAATAATATTCATTAATTAGAACATAAAATACTCACCGGGGAGATGCAAAATATTATGTTTAATATTTAAGGCAACATTGTATATAATGACTGATTTTGATGAGTAGCTATTTCTCAACTCTTCTCTGAACCAATTTAGAGAATAAGGATCGTTCTAGAACATATTTTAAATTCAACATTTCTTTCTGTTTAAGGAAAGAGGAGAACTTTACATTTAAGAAACTGAAAAAGCTTGAAAAATTTGAAAAAATGTAAAATCAAGTTGCATTTTAGGCAAACACGTCTGAAGAGGCTACATGGGCCTCATGGTAGGTTGCAGTTCTCTGGGCTCATAGCCCAGCAATGCCCGGTGTAAAGATTGAGCCTGAGTCGAAGGGGTGGAAGCATTGTTTTATATGACTAATAGTTAATAGTACATGGATTGTTCTAAATTTTTTATTTCTTATACCGGGAGTTTTTATAATGTTTTGTGCTAAGTCTGGTTCGTTTTTTGTGTATATGTTTTCCTTGTAAAAATTGGAAGCTTATCATGTCGAAATAGCCGTATTGAAAAGTTTTTGTTTCTCTTATAAGTGATGAATGAGGGATTAGAAGGGGAGAATAAGTGCCTTATTTTCCAATTTTTGGATGTCGATACTTTTATTTATTGTTGAAGCCCAATTTTGAGGCATATTGTCGATAGGTATTAAGATGGAACGAGAAATATTGGCTGAACTAATTGATAAGGAAACTCTTTGTGTTGGTCAAAATTTGTTCCGGTTTTCGCTTTCTATTATCATACATGTTTATGATGTTAGCTTTAGATCAAGATGTTGTTTAATGATTAAAGGAAGATGAATTAGATATGACATGTGTATCTCGGAAGTCACAGGGATGAGGATAGGTGGGATGCTTATTAGAGGCAGGTCTGGTGTTGATTGAGAGAGATAATGATGGATGAGATGTTAGATTGTTTTATGTTTTAGGATTTCTAAATTTTAAAGGATTTTTGGGAAGTAGCCCCTTAATTTCAGTTAGTAGTCAGAATATGTTTAGATGGTTTTATGAAATTGCGAATAGTTCTTGTATACTTGCTAGAATATTCTTAGAGAGGGATTCTTGGTAAAATTATGGTACGTGAATTGTAGATCCAAAAATAATCCAGGAATTGAGAATAATGAGGAGAGTTTTCAAAGGTATTTTAGACATTAATATCAGTATCTGTAGAGACTATCAGAGGTTTATCGATAGTAAAAAGGGATCAGAGGCAGAAGCTAACTTTCTTACGAGAATCGAACTGAATATAGACGACAGTTTCAGCACTAAAGAGAAAGATGTTAAAGAATTAAGGACGATAGAGAGTATGGAAGACGAACAAAGATAGAGTTGCCAAGCTCGGGAGCACAAACCCCATCAGAAACACAAGGTATAAGGCAATGATCATCCAGGACATCTAGTTCCTTCCTTAACGTTCAAAAAACTTCAGACTTTATGCACATGATACTGTGCAATCACAGAGTGGAGACATGGAGAACACACTATGAGAAGGAATACTAGTTAGGAGGAAGGGGTTGCTTTAAATTGTCCAAAAGGTGGAATATACCAATAATATAATTAAATGATTTTGTCTAAATTAAAAATTATTTCTGCTTTATCACTTATATATAGTACTTTATTTATTTAAAATAAAAATATTTTTTTAATATTAATAATTAAAATAAATTTATTATAATAACATAAAAAGAGGAAGGCAGAAAGAAGATCAGCAATTTCAGAAGTAATTAATCTACAGATCTTGTCAGAAGCGAATACACAGGGGGAAAATGGCTCATGATTTTACCAAATATTATTAGAGCTAATTTATTTGGTAAGGGGGCCAAAAATATGTATCAAGTAGGAAAGAACCAAGGAGGTCAGCGCGATTCACATAATTTGGTGAAAAAGTACCTTAGCCTCAACAGAAATAAAAATATCCCCGACCAACGAATTCCGAGTTAAATGAAAAACATAGCTCAAAAGTGATAAGGAGAAGGATAATTACATAATCCAAAATTTTCCGATAAGCATTTGTCTCTAATCCTAAGCAGCACTAGAAGAAACATGTTATCATACGAACAAACAGGATTAATGAGGAGAAAAAAGATTTAAGTTGAAGATTGGAATTTAACCTAGCATCAATATACATATCCTTTTTATTATCAGGTTTTCAACAAACAAGACTCTTACGGGCAAATCCATAATTCATGGAAGGGAGTGAAACATATATATTATATATTATATTAATATTTATAATAATATAATATATATATTATACATATATATAAATATAAAAATATATTAATAATATATATTTAAAATATTAATATATATATTATTAAAATTTTTTATATATATAATAATAATATATATTTTATATTTATACTATATATTATTATATATATTTTCTATATCTCATGTAATATTTAATTATAATTTATAATATAGATATATAATAATATATAATTATAATTAATATATATAATAATTTATATATATATATATATAATATAATACTTATATATATATAATTATATAATTATATAAATATTATATAAATAAATATATATATTTATAAATATATATAATATAATATATATATATATTATTATTTATATATAATATATATATAATATAATATATATATTATTTATTAATATATAATTCCATCAAGGAATCAACGGGTAAATAAAGCATATTTGCAATAGCAATATTCATAAGATTCAACCACTATCTTCGAAAACATCAACTGCAATATACTTTTCCTTTATTATAAGTAGATACATTAAAACATTAAGAAAAAGAGAGTTTACCCCGAGATTGCAGAAACCATCTCTTCCATTTAACGAGTCCTTTTGAGGGAAAAGGGGACTTTATTGCCCTCGTTAAAACAGTCTACCCTCCTAAATCTCTGTTTAGAGTCGAGCTTGCGACAGTCTAATTATGTGATTAATTTAATGAGGGCATTTACTTGTATATGAATCTTAACTATCTTATTAATTTCGATTTTTAAGTAACATGTAAGATTTTATATAATATAATATATATATATATATAATATATATATATAATATATATAATTATATAATATTTATTTATAATATATATATAATTAATAATTTTCTATAGATAGATTTTATAATTAAAATTATTATATATATTATATATATATATATAATATATATAATAATATATATATATATAATATATAATATATATATTTATATATATATATATATAAATAATATTATATATTACTTGAAAGAGTAAATTCATTATTATGAGATTTTTGGCAGCTGATCGCGGGCTATTATTATAGTTAAAATATATTATATTATAAATATTTCTACTCGCATTCTCTATTCTGATCTTATCTTCTTATGTTTATTTATACTGTTATTTATATTTTGTATTTATCTTAACATACGTAAATATGCATAGACGTAAGATTATTATAATATAATTAATATAATCAAGGAGTTAATCTGCAGCTGTGTCTTCACATCATATTCTGTGATAAATAGAGATATGAAAGCCTGCAGAACTGTTTATAATAATATTACAGAGATTAGAGTGCCAGAACTGTCATAAATATATATCAGGAAGTTGCACAAGAACTGTACAATATATTATCAGTGTGTCAAGACATTTGAAAGCTACAGCCTTCTGACCTTTAAATCAATGTTCTCTGTTCTTTCATTTCTTCCTCTAAATAAATTCTATATGACAAAGGAATCTGAATTCTGCCAATGGATATCACCAGATTATATTATTTAATGCCTGAATACAATTTGATTTGACAAACGTCAATATTAATTATACGAATAATGAATTCTTTATTATATGACATAATGATTAATTTTAATTAATTTTCTTTTTTTAAATTCCATTAATGGAAAAATAATATTATGAAAACATATAAGAGACTATTTTACTAAGTACAAATATTAGTTTTAATTGTTAATTAGAAATAAAAAATCAATTTCCATTACTAAAATTATTACGAATAATTTTTTTTTTAAATTATTTATATATTTAATATAAAAATATATATAATATATATATTATATATCTAATATAATAAAATATTTTTTAATATATATAATATATATATATAAATATAAATATATATTTATAATATAATAATATATTATTATAATTATATATAATATATATATAATATATATATGGTAAAAATATAAATAAAAGAGAATAAAATAATCTAACATAAGAAAAAAAAAAGAGAAATAAAATAAAAAAACATATTAAAATCTCAAAAACTACAAATAGCTTACAGCTCGATAAGCAGGTTAAAAACATATTATCGGAATTCTGATGACAACTATTTAATATTTTATATTCAAAGAAAAAAGTAAGAGTTGAGTGCGAGTAAAGAAATAAAAAATAATATACTATTTGATTATATATTAAATTAATTTTATTTTGATAACTAATTGATGTGAGGCGGAGGAGCCTATTAGAGGAGTAACTCTTTTATATGAGTATACATTACTCGTATAAAATAAAAAATAGAGAACAATTAACTATTACAAGTTTTTTTTTGTATAATAATAACTCAGAGAAGAAACTGATTTCGAGCGTCTCTCCTCTAAGGGTAGGGCGGTGAGACCGCAGGCGGATGGCAGGAGGGAGCAGGGGTCTCCTGCGGCTTCCGGGGAGAGACTACGGGGGTGAGGACCTGAATGCCCCCCTCCGGGGAGGGTCGGTGCGCGGAACCCCCGGCTCTTGTGGGTATGTTGGGGGGCGCGGGGGGTTCCTCCTGCCCTTGCCGGCCGTACGGGGGGTATGAGAGGGAGAACGTCCCTCCTGTGTTCCCGGTCGGGGCTGGGCGGGAGGCCCCCCTAGCATGGGCCTGGTGAAGTTACCTGGTTTACAAAGTGGGAAGTAGGAGTAGGTGAGTAGGGGTATAGTAGTAGGGGGTAAGTAGTATAGTATAGGGGTGATAGGTGAGGAGAGTAGGGTAGGGTAAGGTAGGTTATGGATAGAGTAGGTAGGGGGGGTGGGATAGGTGATGAGGAGGGTGAGGTAGTATAGTAGGGTGGATGGAGGGCTGATGGGTCACTGGTCCGAAAAGTGGGGAAGAAGAAAGTGAGGCGCGAAGGGAGTGGGTACTGGTGTAGGTTTTAGTTTTTTGTTGTGTGGTTTGGTTTTAGCGATTCGCGTAGACGTAGAAGAGTGTTTAGGCGAAGAGGGATTTCCATAAGAAAACTTTACATCCTTGTACTGCTGCTCGTGTTAGCTTATGTAGTGTTTTGAGATGTCTCTGTTATTTTTATTAATTTTACCGAAGATTAATAACAAATTTTCCTCTTCCTATTTTTCGCGCTCTCTTTTTCTTAAAAATCGATTATTTCTATACACGATTTTTCTTCTATACAATTGACGTATTACTCATAACGATTATCACCGTTTAGCATATATTACTCTAAAGTTATGCTCTAATTAACGTTATGTGTCGATTATTATGAAAGAATATAAAATATGTAGAGAGTTGTTTTAAATAACTTGGAATATATCACGCACAAATAATAAAATATAATATTAAAAATAAAAAGAAATGTGAAAATAAATTATATATATTATATGAACATATAAATCTTATAATTAGGAAATTGTATATACAGTAAAAAATATATTAATATATATATATTTAATATATATATATAATTATATATATAATAATATATATATTATAATATATATATATTATATATTAATATATATTAAATATATGATAATATATATATATTAATTAATATATAATATATATATATATATATATTTTAAAGCGCTTACAAGATTATCATTGATATACCTCCAATTTTTTTTCAATTTTATTGCAATTGTAAACACGTAATATTTACATTTATTACTTTTGACTGAGTTTAGCCTTAGACATTCAGGAACTTCATGTTACCATTTACATATTGCCTAGTTTATCCTATCTGAGATCACTAAAGGAGTCTATATAGGATTTACTGTTATAATATCTCAAAATATGGTTCAGATATTTATTATTTATTAGCGCAAATATATAGAATAATAAACTAAGAAGCAAAACTCTGGAGCAGATTATACTCTCTATGGTATAAAAATCGAAAAATTTGCTATAGTATATATATGTGCATAATCAAGGCAGGGCAGGAAAAATATTAAGTGACTAAAGAGAGTAGTATTGGATTTAACTATTGGCTATTTTTTTCTGGTTTTTATATATGTACCTGCTGGTGAAAAGAGAATTGTATCTTCCGGTATATAAAAGTTCTTAAACTCAAGAGGGAGATACCCCTCCACGTGAGCTTATAATCTCGCAAGTATATTTGGCATTGTGTTAGTGTCGGCAACTGGCTGCATCTTCTCAGGCCTCCCGGTGATCGAATAATATGGGGTAACTTATAATTCCCACCCCCTCCGGGGATGGTCTCCGAGAACTCACCCTCACCTCTATTTATGTCTTATGTTATGAGTGTCTGCGTGGAGTGAGTGTATATCTATCCTGAACCCCTCCATCCTGAGAGATAATGAAACGTCTCACGCCTATATACCTCCATCTGTCCCCCGTCGTAGCTGTAGCCCCCTATATATAATAAAAAACTTTTAAATTTTACCCTAAAATAAAATAAAATAAAATATTATATATTATATATATTCACACTAAATTTAGCTAGGTGCATACGTAGACCGATCGGAGTGGATCAAGTAGTTAGAGAGTGGTGTTACTTGGTGCAACTAGACGAGCACGCGCGACAGAAAGGGGATTTGTCAGTAGGGAATGAGTCCGCAGGAAGAGAACCCCTGACTGAACACCCAAAGACACAATGAACGGGAGGTTCCGTAGAGTAACCATCCCCGATAGGGGTGAGGATTAGTCCTCACCCCGTCGTGATTACCTACCAGGTAGAGGCCGTAGAAGTAACCCGTGAATCTTACTGTCCATCTTTTTACCTCAGTATACCCTATAGTAGTAGTATATTCCATTTATGATTAAAAAAAAATAAAATTATAATTTTATTATACTATTTATCAAAAAAAATAAAAATGTTACGGTAAATAATAAGATAATACTTTCCAAGCTTCGAAGAAGAATTTTCGTGCTTTATTTATATAACAATGAAGTCTCCAATAATTTTAGTTATTTTAACTGTATAGGTAACCTTAGTCAGTTACTCTAAAGTTATACATACTTAGTGATGTAAGTAATATTAAAAATATATAAAAATACTAAGTTCTCTATATCGCTGTGAAAAGGATTTTAAAATTGTAACTAGAAAGAGATAATATATATATGTATATATAAATATATATATATATATATAAATATATATATTATATAAATATATAGATATATATAATATTATATATATGGTTACTTATATTACTGATCAAAAATCTTATTCTGGCCTATCTTAGCCAAAAACATCTCTAATCAACTTTTTATGTTAAAATTATAGCCTTTTCCTCACTATTCATTTATTATCTAGTGTTCTCGCCGAGTGGTAATAACTGCGTGCGATTGTCTCACCAAATAGCTCGGAGAACAAAGTAGGAACACGGTCTTGGTGGCGCCTGCCATTTACCTCGAGAGAGCTCACGCCTCGGACTCGGCTTCCATGAGGCATTCCTCTATCGTCACCTATCGCTCATATCAAGTGCAGCCCTATGCAGCGCTCGACTGTTTAGGAATATATCATATCTGATACACAGTTAACAGTGCGGACTGAACATGTAACTTTCAATGTATACATAAGATAGAAACGATAGTGTCATAAAGCGGGCTAGACTTAAAGAGATGCAGATCGCGATCTCCTACCACTGATGTTGTACTCGGAGAGTGTAGTCTCACCTGTACATAAGATCTCACCTGACCCTCAATACAGTATATAACAAACTAGGTAAAGTATACTATGATACAACATTAACACTTTTCCCTCTCAGGCTAGTTATAGTAAGTCTATCTGACTATTATCGTCTTCATAGAAAAAAATGGCAGACGCTCTAGAATCCCTTGTCTATACCAGTATTCGCTGATATATATGCTTGCGGCAAATATGGGTGAATAACAACTAAGGAAATCTTATTTAGAAAAACAACATATTCTCAACACATACTCTTTATCATATCAGGATGAGAGTTCTAGTCAGATACATCTCTATCTATCGTACTACATCTGAGATATTCGCCGAGATATAATCTGCTGTATACGGTGCTTATGAAAGTGGTCTTATATCATGGCTGCCCTATTACACTGTTCACCTAAACCACTGATTAATAATAGGTTATTAACCGCTCTTAGTATAGATGAGATCTTTACGGGCGAGGTACTTATGCTGTTCAATTCTGTCTTATGTGTGATATAAATGTACAAGACAATTGACCGGGACTTCACACTTTCATAACTCATAGTATCCCCTGAATTGGTTATTAACATATATTGTCGTCTATACACATGCGATTTTCTTCTTTGCTTACCTGATGATATCCAGCTATTTCTTTTTTGTATCAACGTACATCAATATCGAGGTAGCTGTTTGAGATCAATTAGGTTACGCGACTTCTTTCCTGTTATCTGTTTTCTTCAAACCTCGTGAGGTGGTGTGATATACTTTACCTTACAGCGCCAGTTACTTGTTCTTATACACCTTATACTATTTATTCCTACTTCAGTATATGATTCTATCTCACCTTCACACTAACTCTATCCAACCCCATTTGCCGATGACTCGACCCTTTCATTCTTCAATTCATTTCAATTCTACTCCCCCTTTACTCTAGATTGCCTCCGTCTTAATACTCTTCTTGATTTCTATCTTGCTGATCTGCGATAGAATTTCCAGTTTGGGTTTCGTCTTCAACCTTGAATGAAATATCAATTCTTTAAAATCCTCTAAACTTTTTTACAAAATCTCTTCTAAGGTGCACCTTCTAACTATCCTACTCTACTTTTTCGAGACGGTTTATCTTCGTCTCTCTGTTTAGATAATCATTAATACAATCTATGACGCCTTACATAAATCAAATAAAATAATGTGAGTCTTGGAATAAACCTTCAACATCATCAAAACGGTTGAGCTAATGGTACGGCCTCTAATAATAAAATTCTGTGAGTTCTGTTTTAAAATGATGTGATACTTTTTTCCTCTATTTTACTCAAGTTAATCCATATATTATAAAACAAGAGGGCACTCTAATTATTCGCCCTTGTATGGAGTACTGCTCATCATATCTGGGTGAGATCTACTGGTGATTTTTCACCTAACGGCTTTTGGAAGAGTTGGTGAGAGTCAAGCCAAATAGGCTTAATATAAAACTTGATTCTGTTACTTTCCACTTCACTCTCTATCTTGCGAGTCACGATGTGGTGTACTTATCTCGTTTTCGATAAGGTTGCCGCATAGCGGACAGCGTGCTCGAGGAAACTTATCATACTTGCGTACCTAACCACCTTTACTGAAGCCCTCTAACAATAAATGGCTGCTACATGTATATGTTAGCATAGATATTTTGTGTTATATAATATTATTTGTATAATCAGTGAGTCTCAGTTTCACATACTTAGCGGGCTTCTTCTCATATGTTTTTCTATGCCAACCTTCTGTATCTGAGGCTCGTGAATTCTCTTACCTAATCATCGTTCACTGCTGAATTTATTAATACCTTCTATCCTCTACATTATTATACGACTGTGCTGTGTGAGTCTCATTCATGCGTAATTTACGTTAGTGATGAACTTTTGAGTGAGTACAACCACCCCTCACTTGAAATTAAGGCATCTTCCAGTGAGTTGGTGGTGCCAAATGTTATAATAATATATATATATATATATATATATATATAGTAATATAATATAATATATATATATTATATGATATTATATTATATATA
>JABUQX010000468.1:82500-85000 GCA_015478945.1 Trachelipus rathkii | reverse complement strand
ATAATAATAAAATATTTATAACAATTTCGGAATAATAATAATAATGTGTTTTAATAATAATTGTATATGGAATAAAATATGTAATCTGCTCTATGTAATAATAATATAATATGATATATATATATACTATATATATATATATATATATATATATATATATATATATATATATATATATATATACATATTATATATATATATATATATATATATTCCCAAATACCTATATCGTTAAGTCGGTTATTTTCAATAAAAAAAAAGCTAAATTACTAAGAAAGTTACTAATAAAATCTTTCACCCATCCATAAAGTTTGGAAGTAAGGTTGCCTGAGCACCACCAGTCAATTTCTTCGTACCGCACCGCAACTAACTGCACCGGGACAAAATTGTTGCCACACCGCTCCAAAATGCATGCACAACGGCACCGTACCGTTGCATCGTCAACCCAATTTGGAAACGTTCGACTTAAAAGTTTTGGAACAGATAATAATAATAATAATAATAATAATAATAATAATAATAATAATAATAATAATAATAATAATAATAATAATAATAATAATAATAATAATAATAATAATAATAATAATAATAATAATAATAATAATAATAATAATGATAATGATAATAATAGTAATAATAATAATAATAATAATAATAATAATAATAATAATAATAATAATAATAATAATAATAATAATAATAATAATAATAATAATAATAATAATAATAATAATAATAATAATAATAATAGTTGAAGCAAGTTTTAATAATAAACAAAACTGGCCATAAAACGTTACAAATATTTCAAAGCACAAAAGTTTGACGCTTGTAAAATATCATCTGTTGTATTACATTATGATAAGCGAAGCTATTTAAGCTTACAAAAAGGTTACAAGCTTCTGAACAGCCCAACCTTATTCTTGTGCATGGTTCATCCTTTTCATATTCAAATTGAAATCATGTTAGGAGAGATTAAAGAAGTTCTTCTTGGTTGTATTTTTGGGTTCATTATATTTTAATTTCTATTTTTTATTATTTTTATTTCTTTCATCTTTTTTCTTTTTATTATATTTTAATGCCCTTTTCAGGTCTCTTTTGAAAAGGAATATGTTCACTCATACATGGGTTTTTATATTCAGGATTCATGCATAGGATTGAAGATAATAAAGAATCAATATACATAGCGCGTGTTTCTTTTACTTTTATGTATATATACATATATTTAATAATACTAAAACATTTTATATATTTTTCTTTTCGCTCACTAAATTGTTCACTGAAATTTTAAATCGTTTTATGAAAATTGTTTTTTTTTTCTTTTTCTTTTTTCTTTTTTTTCGGAGGGATGAAAGCTAGATTTAGGGTAGAGGTCACTTCAAATTTGACCTCACTTTTCAAATTAATTTTTTATGGGAGCTTTTAATTCTCAAAATATGGGAGTAGGTCTCTTAGGAAGAGTCTATAAAACTTTTAAAGAAGTCCATTCCAAAGCTCATTAGGGGCAAAGTAAGGACTTCTATTCTTCATTCTTTACCCGTCCTCTTATTCCCTTTCACTCTCCACACAAACACACATACCTACACGCATATATATATATATATATATATATATATATATATATATAATATATATATAATATATATGTATGTATGGCATATGTAATATATGCAATGTGTATGTATGTATGTATGTATGCTTGAATGTATATGTATGTATAATATTAAAAGCATTTTTAAATAATGTTTACCAATAATAATAATAAAAATAAGAATATGTATATATAATAACAATAATAATATGTATAATATAATAATAATAATAATAATAATATAATATGTATATATATCATATATATATATAATAATAATATAACAATAATATATATATATATATATATATATATAATAATAATAATAATATAATAATAATAATAATAATATATATATATATATGTAATCTATAATAATAATAATAATATGTAATATATATAATAATATAATATATATATAATATATATGTATATATATATATATATGTATATATATATAATAATATAACAATATATAATGTATGTACATGCTAGCATAATAATATGTTTGTAATTTATTTTTATGTAATAATAAATATATATATGTATATGTAATATATAATAACATGTAAATAATTCATTAGTTAGAAAATAACATATGTGTATATATGTAATATGTATATATAATATATATATATAATAATAATATATATAATATATATAAATATATATATATATAATAATAATAATAATATATATATATATGAAATATATATATATATATATATATAATAATATATATATATATATTAATAATATATAATAATAATATATATAATATATAAATATATGTATGTATGTAATATATAATATAATATATATATATGAATAATATATGTATAATAAAATCTTCGATGTAATAATAATAAATAATAATAATATAATAATAATAATAATAATAATAATAAT
>JABUQX010000468.1:70000-75000 GCA_015478945.1 Trachelipus rathkii | reverse complement strand
ATATATATATATATATATATATATATATATATATTGCCATTTTCGAGGTGTGGAACCTTCTTCCTAGGGTTACCATGAGAGATCGAAACCTTGTCTTCCAACATGTGAATCAACGACTCGACCTTCATGCAATAGAGTTATTTACTGTAAATAATCCTTAGCACCGCACCGCACCGCACAGCACCGAACCCGGTGTGTCGGCTAACCATAGGGGGAAAATTATTTCTTCTGTTCCTTTTTTCCGGACAATTAGAACGTATGTGTCCGGTCTTCCAACAGTTGAAACGGCTCCCGGACTCGATATACTTGACATTCCCTTGGTTATTTCGATTAGACAATTCCTCATTAGTTTATTGCTACTCCCACTGGTGACACATAATTCTACCACATTGTACAGGTTTCAAAAGTGTTTCTGATTGTTTTACAAAACTAATATGCTTTATGGGAGAGTGTTTTCTGCCATCTAATGATGAAACATTAGATCGGTAAGCATTTTGAGTTTTAACGCATCGCTATATTTTTCATTCTTGCAGTCTTATTATTTTCCTATCACTAAAAAACATAGATGGAGTAGGGGTTGGTAAAATCTCCAAAAAAAACATAACTCGCATGTAGATTTTCATTACTGCTTTTTATGTCTTCGATCATTTCCCTTACGATGTTCCATATGTTCTGGTCCTTTCCATATCTCATTATTTACTTGTACATAATTCTTTCCTAATAATGCTTTTTTAAACTCCAAACAACCTCATTTAGAAATGAGATGTCTTTATTTTCACCACGTTCCCCTAATTTTACTTTGTTAGATAGTGATTCAACCTCAAGAGAGAAAATATATATGGAATCTCCAGTCCTGTCCTATGCTTTGGAATAACTTGACATTCCATCCTAACGTTTGTCCATTATCTATCCTCCAACCATTTCTTTAACATTTCAACCACTCATTCATACGGTATCTTTCTAGGGTTTAATGTGTTATCTATGTGACGAAAGCTGAACCTTTCATTAAAACTGGTTAATTCCATCAACCATTTTCCTTTGTCTGTTCCACAATTTTATGTGACGTAATCCTTGAATTAAAAAAAAAACACCTTAATATGGGGCACTTCACCTAAAATGAAAGAATGCTATACCGTTTATTTATCCTAGCAACCAGGTGAAACAATCATACTTTTCCATGAGTATAAAACTTTGACTTTTTTTTCCTCAATTCTGGCATTGCCCATCCATACCCGGTTGGGCACCCACAATACGCTGTATCTAGTGTGCTTTGTTTTTTCCTCGTTCTTGATGACCATAAGACGCTATCCTTTTTAGCTTAATTACTGGTTCCATTGGGGGATCATGATATTTCAAAACCCTCTGAAGAAAAAACAAAGCACAACACTTCCTCCTTCCTTGGCTCCATATATATATATATATATATATATATATATATATATATATATATATATACTATATATATATATATATATATATATATATATATATATATATATATATGTATGTATATATATATATATATATATATATATATATATATATATATATATATATATATATATGTATATATGTATATATATATATATATATATACATATATATATATATATATATATATATATATATATATATATATACTATATATATATATATATATATATATATATATATATATATATATATATATAAATATAAATATATATATATATATATATATATATATATATATATATATATATATATATATATATATATATATATATATATATATATATATATAAATATATATATATATATATATATATATATATATATATATATATATATATATATATAAAAAAATATTTAAATATATATATATATATATATATATATATATATATATATATATATATATATATATATATATATATATATATATATATATATATATATATATATATATATATATATGTATATATATATATATATATATATATATATATATATATATATATATATATATATATATATATATACATATTATCAATACTAAGATAATGGGGAGATAAAATCAAGATTTAACTGTGACCCTCTAACCTCTTGACCTGACCTACGATTGACTTGAATATCAAATAGGTAGCTCCAATGCATTCATGTATAATGATTATTAATGAAATGCAAAAAAAGAAAAAAGAAAAAAAAGAAAAAAAAAGAAACAAAAATGACGTTTAATTTCTTTAGGAGGATTTGGATCCTACGACCATAGGATTGTGAATCATTAAAAGGATTTAAAAACTCCTTTTCACTTCCATTGTGTGCGGGACACATGCTGGCACTGGTTTTTAAGGGTCATGAAAAATAAGACAATTATAATATGAACTTCTTTCTTTCCTATCGATTCATGTATATATATTTACAAGCAATAGTAAATACATATATATATATATATATATATATATATATATATATATATATATATATATATATATATATATATATATATATATATATATATATATATATATATATATATATATATATATATATATTTAATTGTCACCACCACTCACGGGCAGAGCCCTATTCAAGGAGGGGGTGTTGCACGCCTCAGAAGTCAACAACTAAAGCAAATTACGCAGATGAGCACAGACGCAGGCTTTGAAGTGGGGGAGATTAAATTCAGCAGGAAACACAGAAGATGGAAGAGAATTCCACAGAACAGATGTGGCAGGAAAGAAGGAAGCACCGCAGCGAACTAGCCTGGAGTTACCTACATCAACACAAAACTCATGTGCAGACACAGCACCCCTAGTTCTACGAGGGCGACGTAAAGGTGGAGGTACGCGAGTGATAAGCTCCCTCGAGCACCTGCCGCTGCGGTACCTATAGAAAAGAGATAAAGCACCAACATCGCGCCGCAAAGATAGAGGGTCAAGTGAACTGGAAAGTACAGGACAGTTTATAAGCCTTTTGGCTCGACCCTATCCAAAAGCCGGGTGAAACCAGAGCCCCCCAGATATGAGAGCAGTACTCCATACAAGGGCGGATGAGGCCCTTGTATAGCTGGAGCAACTGAGAAGAGGAAAAAAAGTCTCGCAGTCTAAACAGAACTTCCAGTTTCTTTGAGGCCGCCCTAGCAACCGTTGTGATGTGAGGTTTCCAAGACATTTTTTGTTTATGTTAAGGCCAAGGATGTTTATATTGTCAACAGGAGAGACGAGAGAACCATCGAAAGAGATAGGAAAGTTAGAAGGTGTCTTAGAGAGGGAGATTTGTAGAAGTTGGGTTTTTAAAGAATTGAATTTCACAAGGTTCAGACGACCCCACCCGGAAATTCTATCCAGATCAGCGAGAATAGAATCGGAAAGATTAAGACGAGAGGCAATTCTAGAAGTAAAAGAAGGAGCAGAATTGAAATGAGTTGAAGAATGAAGGGTCGAGTCATCGGCATATGAGTGAATAGAGTTAGATGTGCAGGTGAGAAGATCATTAATGAAAAGTAGGAATAAAGTAGGAGATAGGACAGAACCCTGAGGAACACCACTATTGACAGAAAAGGAAGAAGAAGTCGCCCCATCAACAACAGCTGATATTGAGCGATTTGAAAGAAAACTAGACATAAGTAAGCAAAGAGAAGGAGGAAACCCAAAGGAGGGGAGCTTGGAGAGCAGTGACGCATGCCATACCCGGTCAAATGCTTTGGATATGTCAAGCGCCACCACGCAAGTCTCCCCGTAGTTCCTAAGGGCGGAAAACCATAAATCAGTAAGATAGGAAAGTATATCGCCAGTAGACCTCGAGCGCCGAAAGCCGTACTGGCGATCGGAAAGAAGTGAATGAGATTCCAGATGATCTAAGAAGTGAGAGTTGAGAAGAGTTTCAAAGATCTTAGATAGAATACAAGTAAGAGCTATAGGGCGATAGTTAGAAGGGTCAGAGCGGCTTCCTTTTTTCGGAATAGGTTGGACATGTGCGTGCTTCCAACACTGAGGGAAAGTGCTAGTATTGAGACATAGAGAATATAGTTGAACGAGGGGCGGGGATAGCACGGAAGCACACTCCCTCAAAACTCGGGGAGGAATGCCATCCGGGCCACCCGCCTTCCTAACGTTCATAGATTTCAGGAGTCCATGCACCGATCAAATGTAATCACAGGCAAAGGCATAGGACACCTGAGAGGAGAAGGAGGAGGATGAGGAATGCCAGAATCGTCCAAGGTTGAGTTAGAGGAAAATAGGAGGCCAAAGAGATTGGCCTTTTCAGTTGGAGAATTAGCAACAGAACCATCAGAGCGAATAAGAGGAGGAAAGACAGATTTACAGAAGTTGTTAGAGATGTTTTTGGCAAGAGGCCAGAAAGATTTGTCAGTAGGAGAACCAAGGAGGTTAGCGCACTTTCGTTTGATGAAAGCCCGCTTTGCTCGTCGAAGAGTATCCCTGCAACGATTTCTAGCTGAATGAAAATTAGCAAGAGTGATAGGAGAACGAGAATTTTTCCATTCCCGATACGCACTGTCTCTAGCCTGAATGGCCAGAGAGCAAGCACGATCGAACCATGGATTATGAGGAGAGAAAGATTTAGTCGAAGAAGGAATGAACCTGCTCATCCCATCAACGATTACAGCTCCCACCTTATCGGCAGAAGTTGAAGCGTCACCAGAGACAAAGCAGTCACTCCAATTATAGTTAGCGTAGAAGCAACGCAAGGCCCCCCAATCGGCCCGATCAAAGTGCCAGAAAAACCGCATAGGGCAGGATGGAGATGTTGGAGAGAAAGTATTAAAATTAAGAGATATAAGGTTGTGGTCAGATTTACCAATAGGAGCGAAAGTGGTGTATTTATAGAGAGAAGGACTAG
The DNA here is from genome assembly GCA_015478945.1 of Trachelipus rathkii. Lineage (NCBI taxonomy): Eukaryota > Metazoa > Arthropoda > Malacostraca > Isopoda > Trachelipodidae > Trachelipus > Trachelipus rathkii. The sequence continues at coordinate 70,158 of JABUQX010000468.1, read as the reverse complement.
TGGTGAAACATAGGTCAAGTGTGTTCAAGAATTGGTTGGGACGATCCGGAATGTGTGTGGGTTCTTTAATTAGTTGCTCCAGATCGTTGAGAATGCTAAATGATTCGGCCTCCTCCCCACCTAAATCAGTATGAGAGGACCCCAACCATTCAGTGTTG
>JABUQX010000468.1:25000-27500 GCA_015478945.1 Trachelipus rathkii | reverse complement strand
AGTTTTTATTTAGTTTTACAAAAAATATATCATCAGTTTGTGAATCCCCTTATTTGTTTTATTATCAAGTGTACTGGCTAGGAGCTATTATGAATAAACATACGCAAACTTTAACACATTACAAAACAGACAAACCTCTTACTTATACAAATTTTATTTATGATCATAATCCTACCACTCAAAATTGTTCAGCTTTATTTGCCTGTGATAATAAAAAAGCAAAGAAGTTTCATTCTAAGTGGAGTTCAATTTCATGTAGTTATAAAAGAAGAGTTATTTGTGATCATAATAAAAGGACACTTTTCAGACTTAGAGGATTGTGCAAAAATTCGTATTTTGATCGATATTATTATATAGTACCACTTAGTAGGAAAAGATTAGAGTTAAATGGAGCATATTTTTCTTTCATGAAACCAACGTCACACCTTGATTTTGACATGAAATCAGTTACTTGGATTTTATCAACTCATTTGAATGATGAAACAATTGCGACTTTAACCCTGAAAGCACCTATAAAGTATCCTATAGGTTTACATCAATGGAATGTATCAAATGACAGATGTAGAAAGAATGGTTTAACACTACTTTCTTTGACATCATGTAGCGAAGATCAATTTACTTGTGCTAATGGTATTTGCATTGATATATCACAAAGATGTGATACAAAACCAAATTGTTTAGATGGATCTGATGAAATTAACTGTGAAATAGTATTCACACGTAATAGTTTAGCTCTTACAACTCCTCCAGTAATACTTGATAATATACTGTCCATATCATTTGAACTGAATATTCTCTCCATTAAATCTTTTGATATTATAAATTTCGAGCTTACTATGGACATAGATGTTTCTCTGTTTTGGTATGACTTTAGACTTACTTTTAAGAATCTTCAAAGAAGGGATAATCAAAATAGAGTTACAGAGAAAGATCTAAAATTTTGGGTACCAGAACTAGAAATTTTCGATGAAAATTCAGCATTTTGCGAAGCAATAAAAAGGTCGTCTAGATTAAATGTTGTTCAAGAAAATAAGCTTTTAGAAGACAATGATGAAAATGTTCAAGAAGGTATACAAATTAAATTTTAACACATACTTCTATGTTATTTATATATTATATTATTCATTTATAATAATATAACTTCTTCTAAATATATGACTTTCAAAATAATTTAATAAAATATAATTACTCAGATTTAAAGTAGACTGAATTATATAGAAATTACATACAAATTAAACTTTAACATATACTTCTATGTTATTTATATATTATATTATTCATTAATAATAATATAATTTCTTCTAAATATAACTTTCAAAATAATTTAATGACATATAATTACTCAAATTTAGAGTAGACTGAATTATACAAATTACTTTTATAAATTTAAACTCTCAAATAACTTTTTTAAATTTAAACTGAATTACTCAGATCATTTTTTTAAATTTGTTTTGAATTTATACAAATTACTTTTTAAAATTTAGAGAGACATACTACTTATTCAAATTTAACTTTTAAAATTAGACCGAATTATTCAAATTACATTTTAAGGTTTAGACTGAATTACGCATATTACTTTTTCAAATTCTGGCTGAATTACGCAGATTAACTCTTATAAATTTAAATTACCAAATTACTTTTTTGAATTTATGCTGAATTTTTCAAACCCCTTTTTTAAATTTACACTGAAATACAGACAATTACTTTTTCAAACTTCAGACTTACTTATTCAAATATTTTTATTAAATTTAGACTGAATTATTCAAATTACTTTTTTTTAAAGTTAAATCAATTAAACTTTTCTAAATTTAAGCTGCATTAATTAAATTACATTTTTAAATTTAGATTCTTTCTTTTATTAAATTCAGACTGAACTACCCAATTTACTCTTTGAAATTTAAACATAATTACTCGAACAACATTTTTCAAATTAAAACTAAATTGCAGAAATTTTTTAAATTCAATCTGAATTATTCAAATTACTTATTAATTTAGACTGAATTACTCAAATAATTTTTCAAATTAAAACTTAATCCTTGTTGCTATTTTAAAATTTAGACTGAATTACTCACATTATTTTTTTTAAATGTAGACTGAACATTGTAACCAATCTTTGCAGATAAGCTATATGAAGGATCTGAAAACAAATTAGCTTTAACTACTTCATACACTTTGAAAACGAAATGTAATTTTTATTTATCACATTTTCCAATGGATATCCAAATTTGCAGAATTGTAAGTATTAGATTAAAAGTAGATCCTGTTCTCTCTCTCTCTCTCTCTCTCTCTCTCTCTCTCTCTCTCTCTATTTATAATTTATTGTTTGGAGATGATGCAATGGCAAACCAAAACTATTTCTATTAAAACATTTAATCTGAAGTATTTTAATTGTTAAACTATTACTATTATTAAGTAAATTATTATTTCCATATTTTTACCCCAAATGTACGATGAATGAATAATAAATATATAAATAAAATTTCAAATAGTTTAATAATTT
>JABUQX010000468.1:0-17500 GCA_015478945.1 Trachelipus rathkii | reverse complement strand
TATCTCTATACTGACAGCGCATTGTGAATGTCGAGAATTTATTGTTTTATATCGCCTTATTTTGTTTTATAATAGATGTTTAATAAAACTCCTCAGGGAGGGTTCTCCGAAACACCCCGGCTCGTGGTATATGGGAGTGTCACGCGGGGTTTCTCTGCACCCCCTGAGAGCGTTATTACGTACCTAAAAACCAAAAAGCGATAAAAAGTAATCTCGCATCAATTCACTTTGCGCTGTCATATGAGAGATAAGGATTACTCCATCCACTCACAAGAAAGTTAAACATTTCCTTCTTACCTGCTTAAAGATCTACCGATCCAGCATGTTTCAAATTTGAAAATAATTTTATAATAAAGTGAGTTCTCGAATACTTGTCGATACTGGATAACTTTGAATACACTGGGTATAGGTGAATTAAATCCGTCTGTGATTAATTAAAAAAAAAAAAGTTTATTCACTAAATTTAAGCCTAATATTAGGCATACACGTAAACGTAGTTATTAGCAGCCATCAATTTAGTACAGAATAAACAGGTCGTTTGATAAATATAATTTACCTGGAATTAGGCTCTATAAATACGCTCGGGTTACAAAAATAAAGGTTATCTCCCAAATTAGGGCTAAATAGTTATTAGTATCAACACTAATTTCTACAGAGAGAAGTTTGTCAGTTTCGTATACTGTAAGGAGTGACGGAGTGGTTCGTAGTTTTTTTCTCGTATCGGAATATAATTTGCCTCCAAAATAAAAATTATTTAACATTATACAGGATAATAAAAGATAACATGTTTGGTGCCAAAAACTGTTAGAAATATTTTTATAAGATATCATCATGCGAAAATATAAATGTACGTGAATAATTGTTATTTTTTAATAAAAATTAAATGATTTTTTAAATAAAATACATGTTATTTAGTAAAAGAAGAGAACTTATTAAATTTGTTATTTTTATATATATATATTATAACTCTTATTAAGTATTATATGGCTAAAGATGATGTAATAGGCAGTAGTCAATACAGAACAAAACGTTAGGCATAGCTTTGGTATTTATGTTGAGGTATATAGGTAGTATATGGTAGTGCCTGACCTTTTACTGCAATATAATTATACAATGTATTTATTTGCTTTAAGGTACGTAAAATATATGTTTTAATAAAAATTTCTAATATTAAAATGTTTAGTAAAGTTATTTTTTAAAATATAAGGTAGTTAAAATTTATTAATAAATCAAAAGTATTAAAACAAAATTAAATATAAATTCTTGTTCAAAATAATTTGATTTATTGATTTGTTATAGAAGTTTTAAGAAACTTTAAGGATAATTTTAGTAAATTTGATAAAGTAATATAAAGTATATTATTTAATTTAATAAAACATAAAATTGATTTATAAATATAATTACGTATATGAAAAATAATTTGCGTGTGGTAGTGATATACTATGTGTGTGTGTGTTATGTATATGGTGTGGTGATTATATATAGTGTGTCCTATTGTAGTTATATAAAATTATAAATATATATACGTGTATATTAGAAGAGTGAGGAGATAGTAAGTGTATGGGTTGTGTAATCAAAGTTTAAATAATCTGTTATATATATATATATACTATACTATATTATGATATATTATATACGTATTATATTATATGTGTTGAGTGTCAAATAGATAAATTCTGTGTGTGTAAGGATAGATGTATATAATCTGTTGATTGTGTTAGTGTGTATAGTAAAGTGTGTGAGTGAAAGTTAGATCTAGAATGTTATATATAAGTATATATTATATATATATATTATATGTGAGTGTAAGTAAATCGTGTGTGAGTTATAAGAAAATCTGTAGTGTGAGTTGTAAAGTAAATCGTGTGTGAGTGTAATGATAAATCTACGTTGTACAGTTAATAAGTAGAAATTAAATCTGTGGAGTGTAAGGTAAGTGTCTTTTATTGCGTATTAAATATGTAAGGTCATATAAAGTGAAGTTAGTATGTATATAAGATGTTCATAATAATAACAATAATAGCGATAAAGTGAAATAAACACTGAAAGTATAATTAATAAAATAAAAATAACAATTATAAAAATAATAAAATATTATAATATTAAAAAATATAAATCAAAAAAATAAGAATAATAAAATAAGAAGAATATATAAGTATTATTTTACATAACAAAATAAAAAACATTTATGTTATGTTATAGTAAATATATGAGGTAAAACAGTAAAGCAGATAGTTAAAAGCGAGTGTGTAGAAAACATGTGAGTTACAGCGGAAGTAGTGTATTGAAAACACATTTAAGAGTTAAAACAGTTAAAGCAGAGAGTGTAAAGCAGTGTTAAAGGGCAGTAGAAGTGCTCAAAGCACTGAGCCCCTGTAAAACCCAATAGTTTTGTTTAAAAGATAGAAAGCACACAGACTATCCCTTAGTTCTTTTTGGTTAATCAATCTCTATCGTATTACTGATTTTACTGCAACTTGTAAGTATTGTATATGGTTTAGGAGAATTAATAATATATTGGGGAGTTAAAGCCTTGAAAGATAAAGAAAAAACATATGAGGTTGAATAGCTAGATTGTAAAATCGATTAAGAACGTGTAGAGTTCTAATAGCAAACATGATAAATACCATTTTATTATGAGTTTTTAAAGCAGGTTAAAACATGATTGTATAGTCACACAAGTAGAGTAGTTAATGAAATTGAAGTAGCGTAAATAGATAAGGGTTAATAAATTGCTAAAAGAGAATAAGAAAACAAAAGACACTACAATTCCCCCCTTCTAGGGTTAAGGGTCACACCTCGTATTGATTACTGTATTACTGCTTATTATAGCAGTAGTAATTAATTAATAATAAATATGTGAAGCAGATTAAAAGCGTAAAAGCAGAGAAGTTATATGTAAAAGTACACTAGAATTCCTTATATGAGGATTATAAAACCAAGTCTAGACAGCAGTAAAACAAAAGCTTATACTAATCCCTCAGGCTGTGTACCTACTCATAACATCTCGTTCTGCATTAAGTTAGATTTAATATATAATATTAAGCTTGTATAATTCTTTTTACTATTACTGAAAGGTATAATGGTTAAGTTTTTTAATAAATTCGTACAAGTTTGTAGTAAAAATAACAATAGAATATATCCCACACTTGGGCTTTTCTTCAACACTCTAAAATTTTTTAAAAATTATCAAATTTAAAAAGTCAATTAAGTAAACAATGAAATAAAAGTGTGGGTGAAAGTCCAATTTGAATTAAAGTGTTTATCATATCATGAACTGTGAGTGCGTGTATTAGCAGTATATGGGTGGTGTAAGGTCATTATAGGAGTTGTAAGTGCTCTATTAAGTAATAAGTTTAGATCATAGTGTGTAATATAAGTAGTGTCATAGAATGTATGGGCTATCAAGGTGTTAGAAAAGACTAACTCATTAGGTTACGGGAAAGGCAATAATCCATGTATTAACCTTAGCCGCTAGCAGACGCTATGAGAATATACAACTCAATAAACGAGCAATCGCTCATAACCTTGTGAGATATCCACTCGTAATAAGAAAAAATCCACCAATAATTTACGGAGGGTAGACACCTATAATGTGACTATTCTTAGACTTTCAGAGGAGGCTAGCGAAACTAGTGTCCTGTTTGATGGCAAAAGGAAAAAAAACGGTGGCACGAATTCGAAGTAAATCTTGAAACAAAATAAAGAAATTTGTGGCACTATTGAGTGCACTATTGTTGCACTTCACCTTTAAATAGGCACAAATTTCGCATGCCTCTTCTCTCCTTCTTGCGTCCATCCTCCTCACTTGGCCACTCACTCTCTGGTACAAAACTCAAAACCTGGCACTCACCAGGCACTCAATTCTACATACTCAGATAGAGTATAAATACTAATATATGAATAAACATCTAAATTAGCAACATCACTACGATACTTCATTTACGGTAATTGCGGAATCACATTCAAAAGCCATTACAAATTAGTACGTGGGTCAAATAATTTGACCCTTAATTTATAGATATCTGGCAAGGTCAGGCAGAAATCATTCATTGTGGTTGTGAAACTATATGTGTGTGGGTTGCTGTGTTGTGTGTGTGTTGTGTGGTGTGTATGACAACTGTGCGGAAATATATATATATAAAATCTGTTATATATATATAATGATATGTGATATAGTAATAGAAGTGTTAAGCGTAAATCTGGTGTGTTAGTGAAAGTAAGAAATTCTGTGTGAGATGTAAGTAATATGTCTAGGGGTGGTTATATATACTATATAATGTATTATATAATATATATATATATATATAATATGTTGTAGAAGTATAATCGTGTGTGAGTAAGTAAATTCTGTTACAGTTGTATATAAGTGATTAAAGTAAAGATATTAATATTATTGGTGTATTATAAGAAAATGTGTAAGTATAATCTCTTGGTTACTATTATGAGTTGTAAGTGTTAAAGTAAATTCTTGTAGTATATATATATATATATATATATATATAATTAGTGTGAGAGTGATATAATAATAATGATAGTAAATTACTGTGTTGTAAGTTAAATATCTCGTGATGTTTTAGTTGATAAGGAAATCGCTAGTATATCATCCTTACCCAAGTATTATTTATGCGTTTCAAGGTACTGTGCGCAAGTAAGTAAACTTCGGGTGAGTGTATAAGTATAAAATAGTCTGTGTGTGTGAGTGAGTATATATTATAAGTAATATGTGGTGTATAAGTAAATGTACTCTTAGTGAGTGTATTAAATAAATATATAGGTGTTAAATATCTGGTTATTATAGTGTAAGTATAGATGTAAATTCTATTGTGAGATGGTAGTAAAATCGTTATATAGTATAATATATATATATATAATATATAGTTATATATATATTATATAATATATATATATATATACATATCCTATGAGTATGGTGTGTATAAGTAAATTTCTAGGTGGTGTGAGTAATTAAAATCTGTCTATAGTATAGTAGATGTAAGGGTAAATCTTTGTTGATTATAATCTTTATGTGTGTGAAGTAAATGGTGTATAGAGTAAATTCTGTGCGTAGTTATAGTTAATAGTGGTAATTATAAATCGTATATATATATATATACTATATATATATATAATAATATATATATATATATACATATGATTATAAATATATATTTACTAGGAAACAAAAGTTGATTTGTGTTAATGTAAGTGTATAATAAGCTGGTTATATATTATATATATATATATATATATAATATATATTATATACTATATATATATACATATATATATAGTATGATGGTGATGAAGGTAATAAAACTTGTAATATATTATATATATATATATAATATAATATAAAATAATATATATTATATATATATTATGTATAATATATATATTATGGCATGTGGGGGTTAAGGTAAATTGTTGATTAGTGTGGTCAGCAGAAGGGAGGGTATATAGTATTCGTAGTGTGAGGAGAGCGTGTATAAGTGTAACTGGATAGTAGGAGCGATGGGTTGGGACACTATATAGTGAGTAAAGGATTAAAATGTGGGTAAGGGGTTAGAAACGGGTGAGAGGATTTAAGGGTTAAATGTAGAGGAATTAAAGTTTGAGTGCCATGGGTGTGGAATTTAGTTTATTGCAGTGTTATAGGTTAAGATATATGGCTGGTCATGGAGTGTGATGATATTTGTTGGGTTCTAGAAATCGTAAGGTAAAGTAAATCCAAGAGTGCGACGCGATAGTGAACTGGAAGGATCTGATTGGTTAAAAAGCAAGGGTTGCGTTTTAGAAGTGGTAATTTAGAGATGTCGGAAGTAACTGTAGAAATGCTGGATCATCAATTGATAATCATGCAAGTGGTATGAAAACATTTCAAATTGATGGATAAAAGAACAAGAAACAACAGGAAACCCAAGAAGAAAGAAGACACCATAGGAGAGACACAAAGGACAGGAATGAAAAAGTAAAAGAAATAAGAAAAAAAAGTTTAAAAAGAAAAATAAGAAAAAATAATAGAATTTAAATATTAAATTAAAAAAATGTGAGATAAATTTTAAGATATAGGAAAAAGTAGTGAGTAATTATATAATATTTATAATATGTATAAACAAAATATATAAATTCTTTGAATCTAATTCTTTTTCCTTTCCAATTAATTCATTGTATTGTATTTGATAACCTGAACTCAAGGCGTTATTCATGGATCGCCATAGATAGGATTACGTAAATAGGGCAAGAAAGCTCACTCATTCTCCTCCTCTACTCTCCCTCATCCTCCGGTAGTCTCTCCTCTCTCCAGTCGCTCTAGTGATATCTCCCCCTCTCTCTCTCCCTCCCTCCCTCTCTCTCCTACTATTAGATTATATATATGATATATATGTAGCATATAATATATAATAGACTTAATATACGAAGTGGATTAATCTAAAAAGCATGTGTGGACTATAAATATATACTGGTAGATGAAATGTCATATAACGCTGTAATAAGTAAATTAATGAAAGATATCGAATAGAGAAAGAAGGATGTAAGTATATAAAGTTCGATTATACATTTATAAGAAAAGATTAAAACTTGATATAGTAAAGATGAATATAAAGAAAATTGATACTTGAAGACAAAATGAAGAAATTAAAGAATAGAAATGGTATGTATATATGTTCTCCGAGAATATTGGTTAAATTCAATTTGTACTAGACGAGTCACTGAACTTGTGAAAAGAAATTAGATAAGATTGGAGGTTAGTATAATTATATTATGGCAAGTATGAATATATATATATAGTAAAATAATATATAATATTATAGATATATATATATATATATGATTTTGTTTAGATGGCTGAGCAATTGGCTTTTGGTATGTGATAAAAAAGCACGAGGGACAGGGGTGTGTGACCGTCGTGAGACCCCTAGAATGATAAGTGGGTACCAAAAAAACCAGGTGAAGTCCATGGTGTACAGATATGGGATTTATTGAGAAAATACATACTGGCGAGAATAATTAAAAAATTAATAAAAATAATTTGCAAATAATTCAGAAATAAAAAAAATGGGATATAAATATTTTTCCTCAAATAAAGTTTCCGTATTCAGAATTATCGAAATCCCACAGGAGGATATAATAAAAACATATAATATGCGGCACGGTCTTCGCGCCACGTGATTCTTTACAGTCGGAATTACAAAGATGTTTTATTCATGATTATTTTTGTCAGCTGGTCGATCTCAATACGAGGAGACCTACATTTTATAACAGAAAAATATATAGGACATATGCAAATAATAAAAACATTTTTGAAAATATCTGTAGAACTCAAAATAATAATTACTAAATAATTAAAATTCAAATTAAAATAAAGGACTCAAATAAAAAATTTCGGGGTATAAACATTTGGGAACAATGGAGGCGCACGCAGGCAAAAAAAGAACATCTCCTCCTCTCTCCTCTCTCTCTCTCTCTCTCCTCTCTCTCCTCTCCCTCTCTCTCGTCTCTATCTCTCTTCTCTCCTCTCTCTCTCTCAGATCTTCTTTCTCCGCGCGCTCTCTCTCTCTCGCTCTCTCCCTTCTCTTTCTGGGTGCCTAATATAATTGATACTTAATATATTATATATAATAAAATAATATATATATATATGATAATTATTAAATAATATTATATATATTATATATATATATATAGGGAAATAAATATATATATGTATTTTACTCAAATAACTTTTACTGTAATTTTGGTCATAAGATAATTAATGAGTTATTATTAATATTATTATTGGTATATTATTATAATTTACGTTAATTATATGAATGGATGATGATTTGGATCTACAAGTAAGTATGTAATAGGATTATATTAGTTATTGGATTATGGTTTGAAATGTATAAAACTGTTATTATTTATGTGATAAATTGATATTTATATATAGTATATATTCATTTATTATTATTATTTAATAAAAATAAATTTACTGGACTTTTTATTAGGTGTACTGTTTCATCGCGTAGTCTTAACATGGAAAGTTTTATAAATTAGCATTTCTCCTCCCAATTTGCGTACCTGGACGGGTTGGAATAAGTGTCAGTGATCTGCCTTGGAGGTGAGCGTCGAGTCTATTCTTGAATTTATGACGATGGGGAACTCGAAGCGTGAAGACATAAGGCTGAGGTGGGTAAGGAAGTTTTAAGAACAGTGCAAGAATGCGGTGAAAAGTCTGTAGTTCATGACCACGTGGGCCGCAGTGTGTGTGTGTGTGTGTGTGTGTGTGGTGGAATGGTGTGTGGGGGTGGCTGTTGTGTGGGGGCAGATGGTGGAGTGGTGAACGGCAGTACAAGTGTTGAAGTAGAATGTTACACTAAGGCGAATGGCGACCAATTTCTGAACCAGACGTTTCAGGTGGAATGGAGAAAAACCTGGACGACGCTGCCCTAGTCTGGCGGATTTCGAAACAATTAAGGTTAAGACTGACACCAAAGTGCTAAAATGGCCTCTCTAAAGACAGAGATACAAAAAGGACCGGCATAGGTTGTTACTATTTGTTGCAAAAAGTGAGATGCCCAGTGGGCCCGAAAAAAATGTAGTTGTGCCTGGTGTTAGTTAAATATAGGGGAGCGAATAGCAAAGGTTACGACGGAGGCGTGTTCGCCCTGCGCCGTCGTCGAGTCCCTTTCTTTCGACCAAGGGCGCTATAAATAAAATAAGGGAGCGGTGCCACAAAAAAAGTACTCTGGTGGCCATGAAAAAAATGGACGGGTTGGGTCGCGAAAAAGACCTGTGTGTGCGTGAACGTGGCCAAAAAATGGAATGCCCTCCGATGGAAATATCCAAACTATAGGGTCAAGTTGGGCGAAAAAAATAAGGTCCTGATAGGGCCCCAAAAAAGGTCTTAAAGGCCCAACAAAGGTTCAAGGCCAATAACAAGGTACAAGATATGCAGCAGGCGCCAATAAAATTAAGATTCAAAGATGCTATACCATAGAAATAGGTGCTCCGACATAATGGGACAACAGGATGCTCACGAGTAAAGTGTTCTGCTAGATAAGGGGAGGCCGAAAAGATTCAGAAAAGTCAAGCGTGACCAAATGACAAACATAAGGTACGAGGTATAGGGTGTGGTTGCTTCAGTGGGGGTGCATATTTTAAATCCTTTTGTTTTCGTCGCTTCAGGGTTTTGCGTGGGACTTGTAACGAGGGAGGAATAAGTCATCCAATTTGAGGGTAGCCTCCCTACTTCTTACTTATGTTAAGTATAGTCTATAATATAATTAATTATAATGTATTAACTATAAATAAATGTTAGATATAGTTATAGTATATATGTAATAGAGATGTAAACACTGTATACAGGGATAAAGTAGATAATGTTTATAGATATATTAAGTTTAAGTGTAGATAGGACTATTATTAATGGTTCATGAAATAAGATATGGTGATAGTATATAACTAAATATATATATAAGTATAATTAATAATCTTGTACAGATAGTATAATAGTAATAAAATTAGTATCTTATTAGCAGTTATGTGTTAGGAATGGGAGTAAGAAATTGATATATAATAATGAAGATATATATTAAATAGTAAAGGACGCTTTTCTGGTTAGACCACATCCCTCAAAGATCATATATATTAAGTATTGGAAGTGAGGTTGGTATAAGATGAATTTTAATTTTTATTTTAGGGTAAAGAAAGAGAAATAAAAAATTTGATTGCTATTAGAAAAGAATCTTACTTTTTCCAATTTTTAGAGCTTTCAAATGATTTATTGTCAAATCATTTTATTAATTTTTTAGAGTTATATTTCACTTAAATATTTGATTATTTTGTGTCCACAATGAGTGTATAATATATATTATATTAAATTTATATGTTATTAGTAGGTGTAAAGATCACAGCAGTGTAATAAGTAATGATAAATTAGGTATTAATAATATAGAAGTACTCTGAGGGAATTATTTTTGGTCATGTGAGTATAATAGAGCTATTAATGCATAAAAAATTATTTAAACTTTACGATTTAAATGAGATGTAGAGCGGTAGGAACAAGGCAGTAGTGAAGTTATATATATATATATATATTATATAAATGTGCTTGTTAGGATCGATACAGCTTGAGAGACCGAAAAAAAAAGTGAGATGATTGTTTAGTCAGTAAAGGGAAGTGCGTACTGGAGGGGAGAGAAATGTGAGTATTATATTATGGCATAGAGCATTAATAGTAAAGGTGTGTGATATGGCTCACCATAGATAGAAGTGATACAGGGAGAATGGCTCGCAGCTCTACAGGGTTATATAACAAAATAATATATTTGGAATCAGCGGAAATTCTAAGAGGGATTTATATTTTATTTTTTTTTTTTTTTTTGTGTTGCGTTTTGACGTGCAGTCTAAAATATTTAAAATATATGTATTTCCTAGTACATCAGATATTGTGTGAGTGGCCAGGCACTCGGGAGCCCGACGGGGACAGAGGGGGACCATTTTCATTTTTACCCCGGAGGATGGGCGGAGAACGAACCCCCAGCGACACCCAAAAACCAAAGAGCGATGAACCCCACATTTACGAGTTATTGGGGGTCGCTGGATTGCCATAAAAATGAGGGTCTCCGCCCGCTCGCTACCGGCGCTTATGGGAAAACGTCCCCCCCGAGTTCTCCTCGGATACGGCTCGGCAGCGCCCATAGGAGTGGCCCGATAGAATGAATTCTCACAAATTTTGACTGCGACGAGTTAAGTCTCAACTAAAAAAAAGTTCATTTTATTATATTACACAGGAAAACCAATAAATATGTATTCTAAATAGGCCTTCTTCTAATCAATTTACTAGATTTAATTAACAATAATTTTTGTGCTGGTGTGTTAAGCTGAAGCTCTCTTTTTTCGATTATCTATACTATGTGATGGAAATGTAACCAGGAGGCCCAAAAATGAGTCGTTTGCGTTGCGTAGCTATATGGGTAGGGGTGGGGAGATGGTGTGTGGGGGGGAGTGGTGGTGGACATGTCACGGCAAACGCGGACCAGCAGGCCACCATTGAGTTGCCTACTGGAGATAGGAATGAGTGTGTGAAGATGACAGATGACGAGAAGTCAAAAGACGGGCCATAGATAATAGATAAAGATAAAGAGAGATATATAACGTACTAAAATTAGATGATAGACTAGAGATGTGTTACATTCTTCTACACTAGCATTTATCTTTAGAGTTATAGATTCCGGTATGAGTGAGAGATATCGTGACTCACTTTACCCTCAGTTATTGATAGGTAAAGAGTATTGAGTGGAGGTGAGAATAAAAAGGAGAATAATAGAAATATCGAGTTAGTATATAATATAGATATATATAGTGAATATATATATATATATAAGAGATATAGTAGATATAAGATAATAATATATATATATAGAAGAGAGGGACGAAACGACCACCACACGGTTAACGAGGTGAGCGGAGCAAAAAAAGCCACATAGCAGGCGGAAGGATACAGTAAAGAGAGGGCGAGGGCTGAAAAGGAAATGTGGTGACCGAGAGGGCAAAGAGATGAGGAGGGGAGGGGAGAAGGTAGGGAAGAGGGAGGGCAGAAGGCAGCAGGAAAAAAAAAGAGGTGCGCCCCGAACCGAAAAACAGCGATGGAGGGAGATGAACGACCGGGGAGGAAAGTGGGGTGGGGAGCCGAGCCCCCGGGCCGGGAGCGAAGAACTACCAAGTATATAATAGATAGATATGATAAGAGAAAGAGGATAGAGAGAGAGGATGATATAAGATTAATGATTGACAGGAGATAAAAATTGATAGAAGAGACGATGAGTAGAAGAAAGATAGAAGAAAGACAGATAGTATGGAACGTAGAGAGAGCAGCGGTCGGAGAGGCCGGCAGGAGCGTGCGAAAAACGAGGAAGGCGACAGTAGAAAAAGCGAGACAATGGTGAAGCGGGGCCAAGCGGGCCCAAAAAAAGGGAAAAAAAAAAAAAAAAAAAAAAAAAAAAAAAAAAAAAAAAAAAAAAAAAAAAAAAGCAGCAAAAACGATCAATAGCTACAGGGCAAAAATTAAGACAGTGTAATGCCGCGTGGGTATGAAAAAGGGCACTATGAGATTATAGGTGGTGTTAAAAAAAAAAATAGTAAAATGAGGGCGCGGTAGACGGCACACGGGGGGCGTTCGAGGCCACGGAGGAACATAGATGGCAGAGGACCCCCGAAGCAGAAACCCCTCGACACCCAAATCCAAAACGCCTCTGAGGACCCGACCCCGAAAAACTTTGTACAAAAAAAGACCCGGGAGCCCAAGCCGAAGACCCCGACCCTCCATGCGGGCGACAACCCTGACGGGGACGTGAGAAAAAGAAAAAAGGGCAAAAAAAGAACGGGATAAACAAAACCAATAAAAGCAAAAGCCCCCAACATAGGGGGGACCAAAAGTGAACAAAAGGTGCGATGATCCGGCATCTGCAAAAACGGAACGTGGCAACAAATTATGGGCCTTTGCCGCCCTAGCAGATAATTAAGAAAGTAAGGGTGGACAGGCCACACGCACTAAAAGGACAGCACCCACAAAGTAGCCTGCCGGGACGGAAAAGACCGAACCACCAGAATAAATATAAAAAATATAAAAATAAAAAAAAAAAAATATAAAAAAATAAAAAATAATAACTATAATAAATATAATTTAGATAAAAAATTTAACTAAAGAAAAAAATAAAATAATAAATAAAAAGAAAATAAATAGAAGAAAAGCTGGAGCAGACAGGCAACCCTCCCGAAACATGGAGCCACCAAAATGCCAAGCGTCAATGAAGTCACAAAAAAAAAAATAAGAAAATAAAAAAAAAAAAAATAATATAAGGAAAAAAAAAAAAAAGAAAATAATAATGAAGTAAAAAAAAAAATAAAAAAATAATAATAATAAAAGAAAAATAAGAATAATAAAAGAAAAAAAAATAAAAAACAAAAAGAAATAAGAAAAAAAAAAAAAAATAATCATAAAAAAAAAGAAAGAAGATAAAAATAAAAATAACGGAAAAAAATAGAATAACAAAAAAGAAAAGATAAGGAAAAAAATGCCCAACACCACTACACACTGTTAATATAAAAAAGACCAACAAGTGAATCACTGTTAACAAACACCTTCAATTAAGAATAATAAGAAAAAGGATGAAATAAAAGAACAATGCGAAAAACACCCGCAGCAATCCCCACATCCCAAACGAAATCGCCCTAAACCAGGGCACGCTGATGCCTAGACAACAGCCACGTGGAAAAAAAACTCCCCATCACTGCCGCTAAGGCAACCTGAGAAATGCGTGCAAACGCGGCACAGGCAAAGAGCGGCCATCAAAGAAACCAACCCCGGCCACGGACAAAGCGCAACTGCGAAACTGGCGTAAACGCCGCGCCACGAAAGTTCTGATCAATATGTTTGTTATACTGTCATAACCTATATAATATAGAAATTCGGTATATATAAAAATGATTATAAGTTCTACGTACCCCTAGCGCTCGCACCTATCCTCTACTCATAACTAATTAAAGCATATATGATATGTAGATGTCCCATATACTAGGATAAAGCACTTGATCCTACTAATCACTACCATATAAAACCCGCACAAGTATACCAACCAGGGCCGAATAAAAAGTATAATATCACGCACGTACTACAGACTATATAATATATATCTTAAATTATATTATGTACGGCCCTAGGATACACTTATATGATCACAAAGCCAAACCCTCAATCATCACACTTATATATAATATATCATATAATAATACAGTAAATACGCACTAACCTCTCCTTTGCCAGAAGCACGCGTTCCGGAAAGAATGCTGCCTTGATTCCCTTCTTGAAAGAATATGTTACTTAGGAAGGAGAATAACGACACCTACAACAATTAACCTATTATCTAACAATAGTAGTATTTATTGCCTTGGCCCGAACTCGCTTAGAGATACCTATATTCAATTTACGGAAATATTTTATGTTAAAAACTTAGGAAAAAAAATTTATAATTTGCCTCAAATTTTTAATTTGATAATCATTTAGTAAATACCAAAAAAAAAGGTGATTATATTTGGATCGTTTATGTATATTTGTGGCATCAATCGGACATATACCACCCAAGAGACGCAAGGATTGGAATTCCAACAACTCGGTAGATTTTATTGTCAAACCCCCCTATATTCTCTTGGGAGGTTTAACCTCCAAACCCCTCCGACTATGTTTTTTTCAAGCGGGAGGTTGTCATCGGTAAAACTAATCATTCTAGGTATACTTTCCTGAAGATTTTGGGCCGGGGCCAGTGATGGCGAGGGGTTGCCGCGCAAAGGGCCGGGGGCCGGGGCGCGCGGCCGGCCACGGGGCCGCGGGCCGGGGCCGTAAAGCCGGGGACGGGCGCGGGCCGAGCTCCCGGTCCCCTAGTGTGTGTATGTGTTTGGGTTTCTGTATGTGCATAAAAGAAGTGCATTCATTTATTGGCCGAATTTCATTTTATCGTTTGCTTTGTTTCTTCCAACTTCATCTCATCTCTCTTAACACTCTGCCGAAGACAAAATAAAACAACTAAACAAACTGTCTGGAGTAATAAAATAGGACTAGTAGATAAGCAATCGCACTATCTAAAAGAAATAACAAATCAACACAAACGGCCACCACAAAGCAGGAAATAACTCACTCATAATCCTTCACGTGTTTATTGTTTTTGTTATGATGCCTCGCTTTTTTTAGTTTACTTTACAGATACAATATTAATAAAATATGCGTTAATTAAAAATACAACAACAGATGACAAAATGAAATTAATATGAAAAAAAAGAAGATAGAAAACTCTAAGACAAATAAAAAAAAGATCACTTTAGGAATAACGCTGACAATGTCAACAGCTTGAAACATCTTTTAGACAGTTGGAAAAAAAGAGAAATATGTAAAGTATAGAGCCCGAATGGTAATTAAGAAAAAAACACAATTAATACATCAAGAAGGAGGAATGCCACACAGAACAAAGCACCAAGAATATAGGCAATCAAACTAAAAGATACTCTTAAAATATTGCGCTAACTAGCTATAAAAAAAATATTGTTACCACTACTTGGTCTCGAAATATGTAAAGCAAACTCACAATAATCACAACATGACTACACTACACGCTTAATAATACGCATGACAGACTCAGAATACCTTAATTTTCAATCCACTGAAATTTAAACGTAACATCCAGGGCCTATAAAACATGGATAATCACAAAAATAAAGGGGCGTGATAATAGATAAACTACCACTAAGTCACTACGTCAAAGGTATATGGGCGGGCCTCAAGGAAACTAAATATATAATGAGCGTATAAGACTCATGTGATGAACCGTACTTCACCGCTTATACAGCTACCACTATATTATATATAACAAATGTACTCATACGTATACCTTGGCTATGGAAGAGGTGATTAATTCACCTTACGCCAGATGCTATGTGAAGGTTACTATATACTTATATGATTTGCAGCGTGGGTGATCACCCGTGTTATATACTGGATTAGACTAATATGCGTAGTAATATACTCAGTTCACAAATAATCATTATAGTAATAAACGTAGCTAGTAAGCTACCTCACAGGGTCCACTACCCTCATACATAGCGAGTACTAAGAGTGGGTAGTATACGACTCACTCATCAATATAACTTATAATGATTGGGCAGCCTCTCGCTAAGCCCTATATATATATATGATTATATAGTATATATATATTATAGTCACAATAGTACGCAATATATATATATATATAAGTAGTATATAAACGGTATATAGTCAATCATACTCACTGACCGTAATGTGTGACTTCACACACATTGAATGATAGCTGAGTATATATATATATATATATATACTGTAATATAGGATACCACAAATAATATGAGACATAGAGTCACTAGCACCGGTAATAATAGATATAGACTATATATGTGTAGTAATACCTTCCATTATATTGATACTATATAGCTCACCCCCCCCGCCCACCACCTCTGGATAAGTATGAGTAGGTATATAATGATCAATGCGGTCCTGTAATATTATATACAATAGGTAATTGTACTATACTATCAACTTATCTAGCCTTTGTTATCCGCCGGAAGTCGTGGCTGGGCTTATGAGAGCCGGTGAAAATAGCACGGAAAAAGAAAAAAGTAGTACGAAAAATTTATAGAACAAATCGAAAAGAAAGCCAACCTTACCACCCTTCTATACCTAATAGTGGGAACTCGTCGCAGAGATCACGATAACACCTCCCACTCTAAGAGACTATACACAGGCCACGGTGCCGCGACCCTCAACTTATGGCATACGTCAGCTGAAAGGGTTCATCCTTTGGCCCCAGGTGGGCCACAACCATTATCCTCTCACAATCCCCGCCATTCACTTCTATTATGCACCTTGTTCTTCTCACCTCTGCCAAAAAACTCACATTTCTCTCCTCGCCAGACATTCATTTTACTGACTCAATCCACTTTTTCTCAGTCCTCCCATCCGTCGAGTCCTAACACACTCACCACTATACATCCACTGTAACCAACCGACCGATTGCATTCATTCCTTCTCCACATGGACCAAGACCTACGACCACACGAACGATACTATTTATTTATTCAATCTCATTTACATCACTTCTTACGAATCAATCACAACAACTCTCTACATACGTTAATCATTCTACAATTTTATATAAAATATTACTTCTCACACCTAACAGTACCCTAAGATTATTCATCTGGAACAAAATAAATGAACTTAAATTAATAATCATATAGCTCTATTATTCCAGGACCATAGTCTCACTATGACTAATACATATACCCACAAAGTAAACAAACATACCCTCATGTCAAGACCCAGCGCAACTCAAGACTTAGTACCCATAATGTACATCCACCAAAACAGAATATTAATATGCACCAAGCCACACTTATAACACTTCCATATCACAGCAATTTCCTACTACAACATCTGCAATCAATTCGTTCCTAATTTTCAATCCAACATATAATAACACAATATATAATTGTAAACTCAGACATCAATTGATTTCCAGAAATTGACTTACCCAATCTAACATAAAATTCTACAACTGAGAGGCACTAGATCATAACACTTCACAACCGAATAAAACCTTACTCATTAAATGTAACGTGTTTACTTTCAAGAACATCTAACCATTTACAACAACAAAACATCATGACTAAAATACATACATCTACAGACAAATCCATCTAGAAAATAAAAATAAAATTATCAATAGAAAATCTTTACGATGAACAAAACTAAAATACATCAAAACAAAAAATAAATATAATAGAGAATAGTGGCACCCTCCACTCACCTATATTCTCAAAAATTAATAAAACACACACACACACTATCAACGCATATCCATCGCAAATACAATAGTATATACCATAGGTATATTATATAATAATATATAGGTATATATATATAATAAAGGCC
>JABUQX010000466.1:37500-42500 GCA_015478945.1 Trachelipus rathkii | reverse complement strand
ACACTTTCGAACAGAAATCTGGGTTGGAGTCAGATAGTTCATCAGTTTCAGGAATCCTCCCTTTTGTTATCTTGTCAGATGAAGATGAAGAAGTCAAATTTGACAAACGATGGGAGCAATTGGAGTATACAGCAAAGCGATTAGAAAAGACAATCTACCATTAAAAGACAGTTAACCTAAAAATCCTCTAGAAAAATACAAAGTAGAATTCTATAAGGCATTAGATGATTTAATGAAAATCGACCAGAAATCAAAGTTAACAGTTAAAAAGGCAATCCCTTGCTATTCTATTCAAGTGAGTGTTGAGCGCTTATTTTCTGCTTTAAAAATAATAAAATCGAATCTAAGGACATCGTTAAAGAAGGATTTTATTGAAGCAGTTTTATTTTTAAGAAACAATTGTTTTGAATAAAATTATATTTCATATATTACAGAATGTAATATATATATATATATATATATATATATATATATATATATATATATATATATATATATATATATATATATATATATATATATATATATATATATATATATATATATATATATATATATATATATATATATATATATAACATATATATATATATAAAAAAATAAAAAAAAAAATATATATAATATATATATATATATATATATATATATATATATATATATATATATATATATATATATATATATATATATATATATATATATATATATCTCGTTCAAAGATAAATTATTTATAAAATATAGGAAGAAAGTGAATTATAAATTTTTTATTTTATTATGTTTTTTTTCTTTTTTTTAATAAAAAATCCAATTTGAATAAAATTATATTACAAACGTTCAGGCAGTTCATAGTTCAAAAAGGAATTATTTTAAACTATAAAATGAAGCTAAAATATAATTTGCGTTTTTGAGTTTTTAATTACAAGTTAATAAAGATGTTATTAACAAACATTCATTATCATCATATAAAAATTTTGTAACAAAGAAAAGTGATGGAGCCGGAGCCGGAGCCGGAGTCGGAGCCGGAAAAAAATTTACCGGCTCGGCAACCTTGATTTTAAGGCCCGAAACGATATTTCCTTCATCAAAATAATACAGGAAATGTTTGAAGGCCGGAACAATAAATACTTCCCATTATTCTTTAATATGCAAAAGATGAAATAAATGCTCGTTGAATAAAAGTGAAAAGAAAATTGGACATCAAAGATGCTTAAATAAATATCTGTTCAGGTGAAAAACTTTCTGAAAGTTTGGAAAGGATTACCATGAAATAAAAATTATAGAGGAAATATTAAGTAAGAAGCAAATCAATCTCCAGTTTTATGTAACCAAATAAAACACGAAAGCATATATATATACCGTATATATATATATATATATATATATATATATATATATATATATATATATATATATATATATATATATATATATATACTATATATATATATATATATATATATATATATATATATATATATATATATATATATATATATATATATATATATCAGAGGTGGATCCCCATTGCTTGCTTAGCATGCGCCGCATGCTTAAAGTAAAAATAATAAAAGAAAATTTTGATTGTCAGTATACTTTGATTTGAGAATAATGATGTCGATAATATAATTAATTAGTGTCAGGCAAGGGAAATACGTTGTTTTCTCTATATTCTTCCTTTACATATTGAATGCTGCGATGTTGTTCAGTATAGTCGAGTGGAAGAGCAAATTTGAATAGATGGACGATAATAGACACTGACAAAATGCAGAGTGGAAATCAACTCTCTGAAAACATTGTATGAGTGATCTTGGAAAAGCGATTCGGGCTGTGCTGTGATGTTGATTTGGGTGACAAGGAAATTGCAAAAGTAACACCATAACTTTTTATCGGATAATAGAGTGTGACTGCTTTTTCGAAAAGGAAATTACAGGCAAAAAAGTTGCCGAAAGGATAAATTGAACTTCAAAAACAAAATCTTCGAACCCATACACACAAATCAATAGGTCAAGATTATATATTTTAATTTACATTTATAAAGTTGTAGACCAGGGTTCTCCAAACCTTTTAGCCTAAGGGCCACAATGACTCATCTACTAAGTCCCAAGGACCAAGACCTAGGTAGGTCATCATACCAAAGGTTGAATTCGGAGCAGCAAGTGTGATCTGAGAAGCAAAATATAGTGAGACTACTTTGTTCTTTGTGACTATAGTTTGTTAGTGAAAATACATTGTGTTTAATTGTGTGTTTTATTTAATTAAAAGTGATTGTATATATATATATATATATATATATATATATATATATATATATATATATATATATATATATATATATATATATATATATATATATATATATATATATATATAATATATATATATATATATATATATATATTGCGGGCCGGATTGGTGGTGCTCGGGAGCCGGTTTTGGCCAGCGGGTTTTGGTTTGGAGACCCCCTGCTGTAGAGTAAAAACATGACTGCGGAGTCTGAACCTGGAATCGTGAGCTGGAACCGTGAAACCGCAAGATTATGGGTGGAGCTGGAATCGAAGCCGAACATTTTTAAAATAGTGGATACTGAGCACAGTTGGAGCTGTCTCAAAAATTTACGGACTTCGTGACCCTGGTTAAAATATATATTGTATAACCAAGAAGTGTTTGTGTCGAGTGTCAACAAAATATTAGAAAACTGAAGATTAGTGACACAGTTCCATATATAGTGCCATTTTTATGAACAAAATATAAATAGTTTCAAAAAATTATATTTCCATATCTTTTAATTAATTAATTTTTTTTTTTAAATTTGAGGAGCAATAATTTTTTTTGGTCAAATTCATTATTTTAATGTTAATTTCAAAGTATTTTATTTTTATTTTACTTTATATATATATATATATATATATATATATATATATATATATATATATATATATATATATATATATATATATATATATATATATATATATATATATATATATATATATATATATATATATATATATATATATATATATATATATATATATATATATATATATATGCTCATAAGTAGCTAGTATACGGCTAGCGAGTGATTTCTTTCTATTGGTCAATAAATAACTCAAACATTCTGAGGAGGAATAAAAAATATATTTTTCATTATTATTATTATTATTATTATTATTATTATTATTATTATTATTATTATTATTATTATTATTATTATTATTATTATTATTAAAAACATTTTCAGTATTTGAATGTCAGCTTTACCTTTTCAAATAATTATATTGAAAGTATGTATGTATATATGTATGTATGTATGTATGTATGTATGTATGTATGTATGTATGTATGTATGTATGTATGTATGTATGTATGTATGTATGTATGTATGTGTATCAATCTAATTTTTTTTTAACCCTCTTGGGAATAAAGACCAGAAGCCTACCAAATTCAACCAGTGTTGGGATGAATCAAGGAACAAGAGATAAATGAATGGCTGAACCGTCTCGTCGATGCACCAATCTTGTTATGAAGGAAATTTTGCAAGTGATCAAGTTAAAGAATTTGGAAAAATAGATAAACCGAATGTGTTACAGACTTCACCAGTGATTACATATAAAGTTGAGCATAGTGGTTATATCTGGGGGTCAAAGAGTTACAGAGAAAGAGTGAGAATATGTGGAAAGGATGTGTAGCACGAGTCCTCTTCAATGGAGGGAGTATGCGATGGGATAGAATCCAGAAGATCATAGTGTCCGTTATAATAGTGATAGTAGAAAGCAGGGCTGCGGAGTCGCAAAATAAATTTTTCGACTCCGACTCCGACTCCGACTCCGACTCCTTAAATTCAAATTTAGATTTTCGACTCCGACTCCGACTCCGACTCCGACTCCACTTACAAAAATTTTCGACTCCGACTCCGACTGAGACTCCGACTGAGACTCCGACTCCACTTAAACAAAAATTTTCGACTCCCACTCCACACAAACAAAATTTTTTGACTCCAACTCCGACTCCGACTCCGACTCCGACTCCAGCAGTAAAATTCAAAATTTCGACTCTGACTCAGCTTAGTGTTTACAGAATTACAGTAAAACATTTTTTTGTTTCAACTATTTTTTTCGCTTGCTTTTGAGAATAAAAAAATATACCACTTTTCCAATGAATCTAATCTCCAAATGCTATACGGTAAAGTACCGTAAAGACATAAAGATGCAGGCGCAACACATGACAAACAAATATATTTCAGTTTCGGAAACAAATGTATCGTAATTATAATGCAAATATTTTTATTTTATTATAAAACAGCCGTGCGTTTTTTTTTTTTTTTTTTTTTTTTTGACCAATGTTAAAGCGAATAGTGAAGTCATCATAAATTAATAATAATAATAATAATAATAATAATAATAATAATAATAATAATAATAATAATAATAATAATAATAATAATAATAATAATAATAATAATAATAATAATAATAATAATAATAATTCTATAAATTTTCGACTCCGACTCCACTTACACAGGAATTTTCGACTCCGACTCCTACTCCATTTACACAGGAATTTTCGACTCCGACTCCGACTCTGACTCCACTTGCACAGAATTATCGACTCCGACTCCAACTCCTGGAAAATTGCACGACTCCACGACTCCGACTCCGCAGCCCTGGTAGAAAGCGAGTGACGCAACAATTCGACCCGCAGAAAGAGAGTGGAGAAATTTAGAGTGAGCGAAAGAGGTGAAGGAACCCCTAGACTTAACCTATAGAAAAAACAAGTAGGAGTGAAAGATCAAGACCTTTAAAATTTAAGAAGTTTAAAATCGAAAGCAAACAATTGAAATAATTAGACTTTACGGATGAAACATTTGTTTTGTCTAAGATTATAGTCGAAAGGATGATGGATGATCGCAAGCTCAAAAAAAAAATTTTAAGCTATCATTTCTCGCATCAATTTCTTTCACTTATGTTTTAAGACTTATTTTTCTTGGAGATAAATATAGA
>JABUQX010000466.1:12500-15000 GCA_015478945.1 Trachelipus rathkii | reverse complement strand
TCTTGTTTATTATTATTATTATTATTATTATTATTATTATTATTATTATTATTATTATTATTATTATTATTATTATTATTATTATTACTATACTACTATTATAATCTTAAGTTACTCCTATCGATCACATATTTATAATTTAATGAGATATTATCCAATATTTTAAAACAGTTCAGGAAGTATAAATTATAATTATTTTTATTGGCGAAATAATAATAATAATAATAATAATAATAATAATAATAATAATAATAATAATAATAATAATAATAATAATAATAATAATAATAATAATAATAATAATAATAATTATATTTCAAATAATAAAAATTATTTACAAAATATGAAATTTTAAATGATTTTAAAAATTGTATTTTTTAATTCTGTATTATAAGCAATTATTATAATTAATTTATTTAGTATATTTAAAATATATAATTAATAAATAATATATAAATTAAATGATAAACACACACACAAAAACACACACACACACACACACACACACACATATATATATAATATCATATATATATGATATATAATATATCAATAATATATATATATATATATATATTATATATATATATATATATATATATTATTATAATATTATATATAAAATTATATATATATATATTAACCTTTAACTAAGATTGATCTGATTCACATTGATTAATATTAATTTAACTAATTACATATCAGATATAAACATAATTAAAATGCATTAAATAATTAATAATTATTTATATAATTATATTCATATACGTACTTCCGGGAGTCATTAAGTGTCTGGAGTTTCGTGATATGGGTTTTATAATTGCACTTGAGAGATAAAAGAGCCATTTGCTAATAATAATAATAATAATGATAATATAATATAATAATAATAATAATAATAATAATAATAATAATAATAATAATAATAATAATAATAATAATAATAATTAATAATAATAATTAATAACTATGTAAAATATTAATAATAATAATAAGTTTAATAATATAAGTTTATAATAATAATGAATATAATAATAATAATATTAATATAAATATGTAATAATGGTAATAATATTAATAATAACTAATAATAAATAAAATAATAAGTATAATTAATAATAATAATATATAACTATGCAATCTTAATAATAATAATAAGTTATAATAATATAAGTAATAATAATAATAATAACTATAAATAATAATAATATAATATAAAATAATAATAATTAATAATAATAATGAATAATAATAATTATAATCTAATGATAATAAAACTTACCCGGTAAAAAATAATAATAAAATTATCTTAAATTGAATTTATTATTATTTATTATTATTATTATGATTAATTATAATTATTATTATTAATTATTATTATCTTATTATTATTATTTAAGTATTATTATTAACATTATTAATATTATTATTATTACTTATTATTATTATTATTATTATTATTATTATTATTTTATTATTATTGTTATTATTGTTTATTATTGTTATTAATTATTAATTGTTATTAATTATTATATTATTATTATTATTAATATTAGTCTCATTATTTTATTATTATTATTATTATTATTTTATTATAATTATTATTATTTTATTATTACTAAATTTTTAATTAATTATGTACAGATAATATTAATATTAATATTACATTAATATTAATCATATTAATAATATTACTATTGATGATTATTATCAATACTAATTTTAATATTTTAATATTAATAATAATATTAATTTTATTAATAATAATAATTAATCACAATTACAATAATAATATATATATAATAATAATAATATTATTATTATTAATAATAATATAATAATAATAATAATAATATAATAATAATAATAATAATAATAATTATAATAATAATAATTATAATAATAATAATAATAACGATAAGAATAATAGGAATAATGATAAGAATAATGAAAGAATAATAATGAGAATAATAATAAGAATTATTATTATGATTATTATTATTATTATTATTATTATTATTATTATTATTATTATTATTATTTTATTATCATTAATATTAATCATCATTATTATTATTATTATTATTATTATTATTATTATCGATAAGAATATAGATAAATAAATAAAAATACCCTAAAAACTGATAATGATAATTCTAAATTTTTTATGATACTGATAGTGAAAGGCATTATTAAAACCTAAAGACCCCAAGTCAGTCAGTCAGAGACCACGTGGGCGTAGTGAGACATAGCAATAAAATAATTCTGATAAAAATAAGAAAAGATTTATAATACAGTAACTTAAATTTAAACTATATATATATATATATATATATATATATATTATATATATATATATACTATATTATATATATATAATATATATATATATATTAGTATATATATAAAAATATAGCATAATATATATATATATATATATATATATATATATTATGAACAATATATGTGATACCAGATTTAGAAGTATTTAAATTATTTT
>JABUQX010000466.1:0-2500 GCA_015478945.1 Trachelipus rathkii | reverse complement strand
TCATTCTTGGAAGATACTTCAACTAAATTCTCATTCTGAACTTTATCTTGGTGGCTCTGGGTGGTGTCAGATTTAGATATGGTGTCGTGACTTGTCATCCAAGACAAGTTAGTGTTTCTCTGATCGACTGTCCATATTCCAATCCTTGCGCCCTGGCAGCCACTTTTCTTTCAAAAAATTTGATCAGTAATATCACTCTTTCAATGTCATCTTTGATGAGTTTAACCTTGAGTTAGTTTCAGTGTAATGTCATGGCAGCAGTCATCGAGATGCTTGATGAGAGTAAAGTACCTTCTCTTCGACTGTCATATTCCCTCCGCTGCTTTGGCGTTGGTACTGTTGGCGGTTCTCCTCCGAGTTCGGTTACGCTCTGCCGTCATTAACATTTTGTCACGTTTTCTTGTCCAATCGAGGTTGGCCTTGGACCTCTCGACTCTTTGTTGGCCAGTTGAGTGTTGTGGCGTTTCATTAAGTGCGGCGTACACAGTCGATATAGGCGAAAACTTGGGGTGGACAGGCAGGGGCAGAACGGCATAAGGACTCCTCATCGCTTCAAAGGTGCTGGATGAAATCTTGTCATATGACGGTCAAGGAGGGTATTGACGTAGAGGGTCCACAGGAACTGGAGGATATTGGCATTGGTCTTACAGTCAATCCAGCTTTTCTTTGGTCACAATGTAGGGTGGGGATCCAGGCAAGGCCAGATAAACTGGTCGTCTCCCTCCCTCTTGGATTTGGAGAGTCTCTCGAAAGGAAGACAGGGCGCGTCGAAACTGGGCGATGACGTGGTGATAATGAAAAAGAAATATTAATTTTAAAACGTTAGTTTTAAAAATTTTAAGCATTACTCTGCATTAGCTAAAGAGTAAAAAGATATAGAAGAATATGAAGATATACGGTCTAAGCTAATATTAGTTTATTGTACGCGCTAAGCGAATTCTGACATATGAGGTCCAATGATATATGACTATAGTATATATATATTATATTATACTATATCATTATATATACTCATATATATATAGTATTATTACTATATATATATGTATATATATATATCTATATATATATATATATATTATATATATAACAAAAGTAAATGTGGAACGATTATCTGTAAAAGATTTTATCGGATAGCAGCGATAACCCAAACCGTTATCGCGATAAATTATCGGCCATATATTTATCGGTAGTTTGGAACAAAAAATTTATCGCGATAACCAGATTATCGGCTAACAGATTTATCGGAGTAACAAGATACACGAAACCGTTATCGCGATAAAATTATCGCGTTATAGATTTAAATGCGCGTTGATAACGCCGCCCACCTATGTATAGGTATACTCGTTTAGAGAGTTGGTGTCGGTCCGGCGTCCATAGAACCATGGCATGGTAATTATATTTTTCCTCAATATATCACGCCGATTCCAGTCGAATATTGTATAAAAAAGTTCTCTTTCAGACAGTGGCAAGATGATTTAATCTGTAAGGTTCGTCTTGGGAAATGATGTCTCTGCGTACATGATTCTCCTGAGTTAGAAATACAAGCTGAGAGTTTACGAATGTCTAGTGGATTTTAAGAACTAATTACTAATATTTTCAAGTCCTTTGGTAACAATTTTTTAAATGTATGATATCTTGAGTACAAGCATAATAGAGTAACAGTCGTGCTCTGTAACAAACCTGTTAAACTGTTCATTATTTCGAAATTGCTATGCGTTGTTTCATTGTTAGGAGAGAATATTTACCTGAGTTGTACTATTAATAGAGCAGGCCACCAACAGAAGGTGTAGGTTCAAGATATTGCTTGTCTCTTTTACAGACCAAAGAACCCCTGTCAAACTTTAATTATCCAAAGTATTCGTATCATAGATGGCTGTAGAAAAAAGAAGTTAAAGTGACGCGCGCTACAATGCGTTCTCCCATTCGCTCCCGGAGACTCGACCACTCCAGTAGCTTCCATTGAGTGTTAGAGATAATTTCAAGCGACTTATAAATTTTTCTCAAGAGACCGCTGTTTTCATTCTGCTTTGACACTATACAGAGTTAACTTGCGTCTGAGCAGTGTCATAGAAAACACGTACACAGCCGTCAGAGTAACTAGGTTAAGGGTATGTAAAGACGTGGTTGATTCAGAGCCATCACGCTAGTCTGTATATATGCGATGGTGACAGGACTCGCTTTTTAGGTGAATAATTGACTGATCCACAGTTTACCAACACAATAGTCTTATATAGATGTCGTGTTTAAGTGGTTGTTCTCCTATTGAATGATAGCTATTACAACAACTTTTCAAAATGAATGAAAAACATTAAGAAGACAGACCTGGCAACCTTCTACCCTTGGTTCGTGTGTTACGTTACATGGTCAAGAAGTTAATGACAAAAAGGAATTTAGAGAGAGAAAAGAAGCGACTTGGAATGATGATCATCGCTTATCGGCATTCCATGTTTTTTTCCGGTTATTACTAATTTAAGAATATAAATGTTTGCAATAGAAT
>JABUQX010000465.1:20000-30209 GCA_015478945.1 Trachelipus rathkii | reverse complement strand
AAAGTAAATAAGATTGCATAGAACCCTTACCCTGACAAAGTAATTTGAAAAACCAAAAACAAGTAAGAAGAACCTTAGGTACTGCGAGAGGTTTTTATATTGCCTGTATGCGTTCTGTTTTTCCTAACAAGCATAGCAAAAATCCTAAAATAAAATTTCCTTTGCTTTAGTTAACTTTTATATTAAAGAAAACACAAAAAAAAAAAAAAAAAAAACGCACTTAAGAAATAAAAAACAATGTATTTATTAATATTATCATATAAGTATTAATATTTTGCATTAAACTAAAATAATCATCTCTTATCACATAAATAACTACATACCTGCAGATCTAATAAGGTTACAATGTAAGAACCTTTGAATACCAAAATTTTTAAACCCCGTCAACCTTCCAACAGAGATCAAAGTTATTAAGCGTATTTAGAAGTATAATCATAAACTAACCATATATTACAAAGTATATAAGTTCTAATAAATATTTCCGCAAATATGATGAATGAAAAAAAAAATTTGCGAATTCGCCTATTATTAAAATTTAATTTTTTTTTATTTATTTTATTCTATAAATAATTTAAAAATAAATCTGTTATTTATGTGCACACTCTTTACAATATTTAGTTAATAGATGTAAATTTTTGTATTTTGCAGCATATAAAAGAAGCATGTGGCAGTAAGAAATTAAAAATTATGAATATAAAAAAAAATATATATTGTTTTTTAATAAACCATGTCCAAATAGCTTTTAGTTCTTTAACACCCTTTTTCCAATACATTAATATATAAAATAAAAGACTTTGCAATGACCCTTTTTTTTTTAACCCCTAAACCGGGGAGGACTGCAATTCGTTATTTTAACATCAAAAAACCACTTTGGTATGAATACCTATTAAAAACATTTTTATATACATTTAATCAATATTTATATAATAAATGATGAAAACCCAACAGATTTTTGAATACTCTTTA
Source organism: Trachelipus rathkii (assembly GCA_015478945.1). Lineage (NCBI taxonomy): Eukaryota > Metazoa > Arthropoda > Malacostraca > Isopoda > Trachelipodidae > Trachelipus > Trachelipus rathkii. The sequence goes on along the minus strand of JABUQX010000465.1, from coordinate 29,243 downwards.
ATATTTAAAAAAATTGGGAAGGGGTTGGGTGGAACAATAATCCCCCCTTACACCGTCCGTGGACGAAAAACCTCTAAGGTTTTTCTGCCAATTATCCCGGCTGGCCATCGGGAGGGGAAGAAAATTATTTAAAACAGCTCGGCCACTTGCTTTTATGAACGGAAAAAAAAATTATTTTAGATATTTAAAATTCAATCCCTTTTACGGGGATACTTACCTTGCACGACTTTTCCAAAGGACCCCAAAAGGCCAATCAATTGGTTTCTCCTTTGGACATTGACGTGTAGGAGGTGTCGAGTCCAAAACCCCCCCCACCCCCCCAAAACACTCCTTCGGAGCGAGCAGGCGTGCCGCAGCTTGTCCAAAGGAGGAATAATCCTCCCCTCCATTTGTTCTTTTATTAAAAGTTGGGTTGTCCCACCGGCCCTGAAACTTAATAAAAAACCCACAATAAGAGAAGAGATGAAAACCACCGACCACCCCTCTCTTATCATTTACCGTTTAATTTTAAGTTGTGGCCCCCCAGCACAAAAAAAAAAGAGGACCGGATGCGGCCCGAACAGGGGAACGGGTTCGGGGTGGTGCCCAAACTATTTCTATTTTGAATCATCTTGTGGGAACAACATTCTTGTCGTGCCTTGCTATTCTTTAGATAGCGTTCCTGCATTTAAAAAAAATAACTACTCACTTTTTTTTTTTTATAACGGAATTGAATATCATGCGGTTCTTTCTTTTTATATACCTGCAGGTTTTTTTCACTGAAAGGAAATTCATGGTAAAATAAGGAATTCATTGCTTGACTACCCATGATATATGTTATTTTACGCGCCCCCGTATATTAAGATTTTAAAAGTTGACCCTCGTTGTTGCCTTCCCTTGCCCTGTTTAAAAAGTCAATTTAAAAATTATTTAACAATCCGCAGCATAAAAGTTTTAAACCTTTTTTTAGATAGGGAAAGGAGGGAAAAAAAACTTATTCGAAACGAAGTGTGTGTGTGGGTGGGGGGTGGGGGGGTAACATAGGATTTTCGAAACCAAGTGTTTCGTCCCTGATAATCGATTTATCCTTTATATTTTTATTAATTTTCCCCTTCCCGTTTTTTTTTTTTTTTGATTGCAAAATTTTTCATACTTTATTGGTATTTGTATAAAATTTTAAAATTTTTTTTGGGGGGGCTGGGGATTTTATTGTTCTCTGCAATGCAATTTTTTTTTATAAGGGGGGAGGGGAGGGGCGGGGGGGGGGGGTTGAGTGGGGGGTTGGCGGGGGGGGAAGGGGTAAATATAATATTAATAATTTGAATTAGAAGTTATAAGAGGTAGATATTATAGGACTACCCCCAAATATAGATCCAGGGAAACCTCAAAGAGCACCCTGGGCAACCAGTGTTTGTTAGCACAAAACTGAGCCTGTGAACCTCCTTGGAGTCTCTTTTGCCACAAAAGGCCACCAGTAACCATGACACCTTCAGGGGAAGAGGTTGTTCTTGCTAGTAATGTAAATAAAGAAGTAATGTTAACCAAAGTAAATTGAGGGGTTTTTTTTTTTTTTTTTAAAACGGTCATTTAGGGGCATATGCCAAACATCATTAGCTTTTAGCACAGTTAAAAATGCCCTTTTTTTTTTTTAAATATAATATAAAAAATTAACTTATAACAACCAAAATGCCACAAAAAGCCGTCCCAAGACGGGAGGCCAAAAGGGGGAAAGAGAATATTTAGATTGCCGATTAAAACGGATGCGGGAAATAATAGCAGTTCCGTGCCCCAAGTAAGAATTAATTTATGTAAACCCCAATCTGAGTTAATCCCCGGAAAAAGAAACCAAAGTTTTAATGTAAATAATCCTTTGTAAGAATGTAATGAGGAAAAGAAAATGGAGGAGAGGGGGGAAAAAATAGAGAAGAACCAATATAGTCCGGTAGTGTGGTAAAATTCCACTGGTGGGTGTGTGGGTGGAAACATCTCGCGAGTTGGTCCACTGGGGAATTCAGAATGTTGGTGTTCCCCGATCCGTCTCTACTCCAAAGCGTTAAACAAACCTGAAGACCGGATTTTTTCAGGCCTAACAATAGATAGGAAATGGTATAATATGGGGAAGAGAAGAGAAATCCACCTGATCCTAGTTTGTTCTTCCGCTTTTTTTTTTGCTGTTCCTCAAACCCATCACAAGACCCTACCACTTATTGCAACAAAAACAAATTCTATATCAATAATGAAATGTTGAGAAAACTCACAAAAAAGTAAAAGTCTTAGATTCCTGGGGTAAAGGGGTGAAAACAGATAGATAAACGGGGAAAGCAAGAGGTCCAAGTCCGAACCAAAGGATCTGGGGTTCCAGTATCTAAAACACATTTCCGGGAGGCCATAATTGCTCTTCCAACAGACTATCCCCCCCCGAAGTCCCACCAACAATGGCCCTTAGGTAATCCTTGGAAGAACATTTGGAAGGTGACTTTCTTAACAAACTATATTAAGTTTGCCTGGGGGGTCGGCGAGTGGCGGTTTAAATAAATAAATGATTCCGTTAATTATTACCTTCCCTAGTTTTAAAACAAACTTTACGGGTTTAAAACATGGTTTCACCAGAAAAGAAAAAAAAGGAAGGATCCAATACCCGATTTATTAAAAGAAAGGGCCGTATCAAACTTCCGGCCAGCCGAGCGCGTACTTAACACCAAAAGGGGAGAAGTGTATATGGGAATATTGTTCGCGTTGTGGACGCACTCGAGCAATTGGCCTTCTTAAAAGCCATATTACATATGGGAAATAGGGCGGAGAGCATAAACTCACTAATAGAGGCGGTTTTTCTTCCTCTTTAGTTTGCCCACCTTATGTGGAGAGAGAAAGAAAGAAAATTAGGAAGGAATAAATTTATATATGGAGAAAGCAATATTTTATTGGGAAAACAGGAGAGATTGCGACACAAGATAATCGAAGTATTTTAGTGTATTATTTTATCGGGAGAAAATATAAACATTGTAGCATGATTCCGGGATAAAATAAAAATAGAATAAAAATTGTCAATTACATAAATAAATATCTTTCCTTTTTGTAAAAAGGAAAGAGTTGGGCCTCCTCTCTCCTCAATTTTGACCTTAGTTCTTCCTACCACGAGTTATAATCCTGCGAACACTAAAAACAACACCAACAACAGTTATCTTAATCAAAGAACTACTTTGAAAAAATAGATATAGTGTAAAACAAATTAAGCAAATCTTTTAATTAAATAAGAACTACTAAAAAAAAAAAATGAGAGAGAAAAATACCGGAAAAAAAATCCTCCAATCCGACCAAACTATTGAGTCAAATATAATGCGATTTTTTAACCCAACTCCAGAATTGGAACCCCAGAAATGTAATAGACAATGAATAACGGGGGCGGGAAAAAATAACAGAATATGCCTGGGAAAAAGAAAAAAATAGTTTTTTTTTGTATCTAATATTCATTGCTTCTGAAGGCTTCGCAGCAATGCCTATTTAATGAGATTTAATACATCAAATATCATATAAAATTAATATCAAATTAAAAAGAAGAAGCCAATTCCCCAAAAAAATTTCAGAGATGTATGTGGAGCGAAGTGGAGAGAGAAGATGGTAGATGAGATAGAGCAGATGAGTGTCACCATGTGGACCCAAAGTTTTTTAATAAGTCCAACAGAGATGGGGATAGAAAGTCATTTCTGTGGTGTGTTGATTATTCACTTTGCGACATTTACTAGCGGGAGTGGGGGTTTGGGCGTGGGGGCCGGCTGGTCCTTTCGAGTCACCCATCAATGGAGCATGGGGCCCTACACAGGATGATTGTTCTGTATTAAGAAAGTACCCCTTGGAATTAATGCTCTCTAATTTGTTTAAAAAAGATGCATGAGGGGCGGCCACCTCCCGCGATATCAGAAAAAATGAATGCTAGATTATATTAAATGGCGCTGTAGGGTAATTTCAACAGCCAACGGAGAAAAGGATACTTATGCATCGGGTTTTACAACCGTTACTTAAGTTAAGGTGCCCTTTCTCGTAAAGGGGAGGGCCACATGCAGGGGGTGTTATGAATTTTGCCCCCCCCCACCCAAGACTCGACCAATCGGAAAAACAGAATAAGTAAAAGAAGGAAAAAAAAAGGTAGAATTCAACAAAATCGCCAACAACAACAGCAAATAAAAATAGGCGGGTTTTCAACATACCTTATTCTCAAGCCTTCAGCCAAAAAAGGGGCTGTTAGCAAAAAAAGTGGCCCTGCCCCCCCGCCTGCGAGGGCGGTTTTTTTGGTCAACGGTGGTTCCGCGCGTGCTGATAGATACTCATAGCCAATTGTGTGCATTATTCATGCCAATGATACTTTAAACGGAATTTCAGGACTCCACAGAAAATGAGCCCGCCCCGCCACCTTGTGGTGAATCGATATGAATTGCTTGAGAACGGAGAGGCGAGGGGATGCGTGAAGAATTTTCTTCAGCAGAACATTATAAATGTTCCAACGAAAACAAACAAACGATAACCCCAGAGGCCTCTTTTCCATGAATTATAGAAACCCGGAACCTTTGGCCAGAAAAGAAATCCCGGGCCGGAAATTAGAATACCTCTTATAACAATGTGATTTGAAAACAGAAAAACAGAGAAAAGAAAGAACAAGGGAGGATCAAATGGATTTTCTTACTCCCCTTGGAGGCCTTTTTGATACTGATTGATACTTGATGATTTATGAAACAAGTATCTTACAACTGCAAACAAAGATTTTTTTTTTTCTTTTTAAAAAATTAATTGGGATTTATCCGAAAATATTATAGAAAGTTGACTGTTTTGGTCAAGGCCAGAATATACCCCCATACACAAACCCCTTCGGTCGTTCACGCGCCACTATGGTTGACCGCAATTTTGGAAAAACGCCGCATCTGGTATGGATGTTTAATTGATAGGCTGGAGCAGGTTGTTGGAGTTGGTGGGTTTGCCACACAGTCCTATCAAGGATCTGTCGCGGTTCATCCACCAACGCCGTAAGAGAAATGTACCATTTAAAAGTCCCATTCAAAAAGAAGAAATGGGAAATTCCCCAATCAGAGCGAAATTTTAAAGGTGTTTTTGGAAAAAAAAGATATGAAAAAATATCCTGATACCTAATAAAAAAAAATTATATTAAATCAGTACATTAAGAACTTTCCATTGCGATTTCCTGACAGGGGATTATAAGACCAAGGAATTGTGAAAACTTATTTGTTGTACCCCAAGGAGTATCATGGACAATAACTGCTTCATTCCTTAGGATGGGTCGAATTAGGCGAATGCACAAAACCAAAAATAAATAGGACTATGCCATATAATAAATTATAAATAGGTTTTACCTCAAGTAAGGCAGAAAAATCCTATGGATGATATACGCCGAACGAATTAAAAAACACATTTATGTACACATATCAGTGAAATACAGACACATTAGCTGACATACTTAATCACTTTCTTATAATGTTGATTGTATGGCACTCTTTTTAACAGCCATGGTTTATTCTATGCTCGTCGATCGTTTAAATTTAAGAATATCGTTTTTTATCGTTATGGATTGCTAAACATTTGTAGTAATTGGTTATTTTCGCATAAAATATAATTTAACACTTTAATATTTATGAATTGAAGAACTACAACAAGCCAAAGAGGTTTAACTTTATTATTAAGAGGTTGGATATTTGTATTATTAATTTTTTATAAAAAAAATATTCTTAACAAGACATTAGTACTGACGAGTTATATAAAATAATTTTGAAGTGAGGGAGTACGATGTTAGTGATAGATGCAGGGCATGAGATGGCATAATCCAAAGAATGTCCAACATTTTGCTGTTAACTTGAGGACACACGCATTTCTTACAGCTCCTGTTCAAAAGCTCTAGCAGTCTACATCGATCAGTATTATGATTATAAATTATCTATTTTACTTGTTATTTCCATAGATAATATTTTCTGTAGGTGTTTGCACACCCCCCCCTCCCCCACGATCAATGCTATATTTCCTGAACATTGAGAGGGATTGTCTGTGTTCGTTTGTTTATAAGGGGGATTAATTTCAAAATAAAAATTAGTTTGTTATAATTATAAGAGATCATTTAATTAACTGAATATAATTATATATATATATATATATATATATTATATAATATAAGTAAACTACTAATGATATGATTATATATATCATTATATATATATTAATATATATATATATATATATAATATATATATATATTAATCTACTTTTATTCCCCAAGACTCGGGGGTTAAGCGCGTGCATGCACCGGAAACGAGGAAAAGTAGTAGAAGAATTGATGACATAAGTCGAAAAGAAAGCCCAGCCTTTAATTAGACCCTTTATACCCACTAGTGAGAACTCGTCGCAGGTACAGAAAATCACCCTAGAGCTTCACTTTATGCATATCGTCACCCTGAGGTTCATTCCACTGTCAGCCCAGATGTTGACACAGACCATACCCCGCTCACCAAAACCCCGCATCACTCCTTTATGGCAGCCTATTATTCTCAGCCACAGTCCAAACTCACTATGTTCTCTCCTCCAGACATTCCTTATCTGATTCAGATCCACTTTTTCTTCGTGTTTCTCCCAGGCCGTAGATTCAACACACTCTACCACTATACATCCGCTTTAAAACCAAATGGACTATCATTCATCCTTTCCCATGACCAAAAACCATGCTCAACGTACTTCTTTATATTCTCTCATCTTAGCCGCCTTATCATTCACACCACATAACGTCATAATACCAAATTCATTCCTATCTTATCAATCTCTTCTGACACCTAACACGCCCCTATTAAGATTATTATATATATATAGAGAATAAATATAGATATAATATAAATATATCATTAATAAATAAGATATATATATATATATATATATAAATATATATTAATAGTAGATATATATATATATATATATATATATATATATATATACCTGTATATATAGTATATATATATATATATATATATAGTATGATATATATATATAATATATAAGTATATATATAAATATAATATATATAATATAATTAAGATATATATATATAATAAAGGGGGCTCCTATGCGATAATATATATCTTATATATATATATAATATTATAGATTTATATATATACTATAATATATACTATATATATATATATATATAATATAATATAATATATAAAATAATAATAGTTAGGTGAGTAATCATACCCGATATAATATATAATAGTGATATTACTGTATATATATATATATATATATAATAATATGAGTGAGTATTAATTATATAAATATATATAATATATTGATATATATATATATGTATAGTATATATAGTATCTATCTAAATATATAATTAATATAATATTAAAAAAAATATGATATATCGTGATATAATTTATATGATTTATATATTTATATAAATTTATATATACTAGAGTGATAAATAGTAATTGATTATTTTATATAGTATATACACACAAAAGTTACATCAAATAGATGTACTGTTAATAACAAAACGTCTGTATTGCAACTACTCGTGGCTACCGTTTGCAGGGAATGTCGTTGGATACGTCCCAATCGTTACCGTAGGCACCGCGGCGAATTGACTGTCGCAATGTTACCGCTGAGAGCTGACATTTCCAATCCAGGGACGTTAATTATTATGTTCGCTAAATACGAATGCATACGACATATCGCCAAAAGGACGTAAAAGCCGAATGTCGTCGCTTTACGTTTAGTTGCTGTCGTATTATATGGGTTAGTTTTAGTATATATATTATTATATATCATTAATATAATATATATTATATTGATATCAATATTTTAATATATATATAATATATTTATATATATATATATATATATATATGATATATATTATATATATTAATATATAATATAATATATATAATATATATATATATATATATATATATATATCACTTATATATATACCTATAATATATATATTTATTTATTACTAGTAAGTGACTAGTTAACTAATTGTGGGAATTCCAATTAAATGTTGTAGCAACCCATATTTTAAATATATAAATTAAAAAGACTTATTATTCACACTCTCAGTTTAATATCTTTTATAAAGACATATTTTCCAGATCATAAAAAACTCTACCTGAGAAAGTATAAGCTACACAATCAACTCTCCATCAAATCCTCTTCATCTCACTACAAGAAATCTTTGAGTGTCTCGGATCTCAGAGGTGTTTCTTACAAGTTACGGCTTACCATATTCCTCAGGTCTTCTGTCTCGCTTTAGATCTGTATTCTGTATCTGTATTCAATTTTGAAATTATTAAGTCGTTTTATGCGACTTCATTGAACTATATATAATATTATAGTATATTATAGTACAGTATAGTATAGTAATAATAATGATGATTATAATAGTAAATAATATAATATATTAATATAACATTATTTTTTAACACAGATTTTGATATATTGATAATTTATTATAACCTAAAACTAAATCACTATATTTATATGTATATGGCTATATATATAATATACAGCAGGAGGTGCTCCCGTGAGGAAACGTCATATGCTGGTGTGACTCAATAATCATTGCGAGCACAATGTTCATATAACGATGTCATATTCTGCTTGATTAACCGTGTTTATGCCGGCGCTCTCACGAAATATTGCGAACCGTGTATGTGACATTATATAACCTGTATGATACTAACAAACAGAGCTGATTTAGCGATGTACAGCGGGAATATTAGAAACCATTGATAGCGCCAATATGCTTAATAATACCCAATGCTATGTGTCCAATGTCAAAATGAAGCCATGGCAACTTGAAGAGAGTTTTTATTAACCGCACATAGTTCTAGTGTATAACTACGTTTATGTACTAGTATTACGTTAATGAAATGTTATGAAAAATACAAGTATAGGAATTAACTGACCCATACAACTATTATGTACACATACTAGTAATTTAAACACTACTATGAATAGCGACTGAATAGATTAATATTAATACGGTAAAATAAATGGCTATAACGAGTAGATAAATAAGTACAAATAACATTATCTAAGAGTACCAGTTAGACAAACACGCCAGCACTAGTAGAATCTACAACACATTCTCAAATATTCGCATGCAGAGTCACTGCCGCATTCTCTGCACGTCGCAAGAACCGCCATTTTTGAGTTACGCCTCACGTTCCTTTTGTAGGCGGCAACGTCCATTATTGCGTCAAC
>JABUQX010000465.1:0-15000 GCA_015478945.1 Trachelipus rathkii | reverse complement strand
ATGTTTCTAATTACCTTCATAACATTTTCATCAACTTTTTTATTGACAATCCAAGAATAAAATTAAATTAACCCTTTTTTTTCACTAATCCGAGCATGCATCCACTCGCGTTAAAGATTTTGAAAGAATTGATTTTATTTTAATAGTGAAGCTTAAATTTTAAATTTATATAATACTACGATAAATAAAAGATTTAAAACTATTATTTAAATATATACATGAAAATAAAGCTCAAAAATTAAATTTTTTTTTCTCTCTCTGTCTTTCTCTCAGGTAAAAATATTAAGGTAACACAAAAATCAACAACCAAAAAATTTATGAAACTGAACATTTACTTTTACTTTCCTTGATGTACAATTACAACAGATCCTCTACATGAAACACATGACATTTCTCAAAAAATATTATACCATAATGAAAAAACTCCACCTCCGAACATTGATCATTTTTTTTAATTAATTTATTTATTTATTAAAAAAAAAAAAAAAGCGGCAAGAAACTTGCATTGCAAAAGCCACTTTTGAATTCAACGACAAACTTTGGATTAAAAAAAAAAATAAATAAAAAAATAAAAAAGACTAATATTTGCAGATTTTTAAACGTCCAAAATAGAAATCAAAATCCTCAAAGAAAATACTACCTTTAGCCCCATCATTTACGTGCGATACGTTATTGACACCTGTGCCAACTTAGAGGACCAATACAGGATTCAAAATTTCATCCCAAAACTCCAGACTAAATACTATCAAATTAAAATTCACAAAGGAGGAAACTGAAAACAATGAATAAAATTTTTTAAAATTAAAAAAGAAAATAAACAATGATGGCTCTATTACGGATATTTCCGCAAAAAGCACAGATAAGAGAATCTAAATGAATTTTGATTCATACCTCTAACCTGTAAAATTACTATAATAAAAACACTTATACGCAGATTACACAAAATAACGTAATTGGGAACTCTTTAATGTAGAAATAAAAAAGGATAAGAAAATTATTAATTAAAAACGGTTTTCCTCAATACCTCATAGGAAAAACAGTGTAAAACACATTAAACGTATTAAATTAACCTGAAAGTAAACCTTTAATAAACAATTTAATCTTCTATTACAAACGTGAAGTAATAGGCCCTATAACAATGCAGATTCTAAGTTAAAAAGTATTTTAGAGAGACATGTTAAAAGTAAAAATATTATAATAAATCGATCATGTTTAGGACTACTATAAACCTATAAAATTATCTTCTTGATACTGTTCTTGTGGTGAATTTTCTGACAGTGAGTGTACTAACGTCGTATACCAATTCTCCTGCAATAAAAGTGGATGTAGGATTACTTTTATTGGTTTACGACGAATCCCTTCGAGGGAGTATATTGCATCACAACTACAGACTAAGTAAAATTCAGCTGCAAATGCAGGTTGACCATGATAAAATCTCATAACAATTATATTGTAAATTATTTTAAAATTTTGCTAGTGAAAGGAGACGTTTGATTGAGTATTAAAACGCTAAGAAGAGTTATTTAGTGAATAATGGATGCTGGAAGAATAAATAAATTTTGAGGACTTCATTGTCTTAATTTTCATATTATAGTTATAATCTTATTATTTTTGCAAAATTTATATGATTTAAATAATAGTGTGAAGAATGTTAAATTATCATCAAAATAACATACGCAACAGTGAAAAATTTGAGATTTAATCAGAGAAATGTTGTTTAATATTCGATTGCAAATTAATTCTTTCAAAAAATTATATTTTTTCAAATATAAAAAATAAATAAACACAAATTATGAATATAAGTATAAATAATTTGTTTCGAAGAAAGAATGTTAGATTTAATTAGTATTAAAAGAGTCTCTAAATGTATGGATGCGAAGAATGAAATGGAAATACGAATTTTTTGTGCAGGTCTATTTAAAAAAATTTACGACGAGGAAAAGAGTATTCATGAGCGTAACCAAACGACAGATATAGAGTAGGATAATAAGACCGCATCTCAGACCACTTTTGATAGATAAATCAAGAAAAGAATAGATAAAAAAGAAAAAGAAAGAAAAGAAAGCGAAGAAAGAAAGCACAAGGAAGAAAAGAAAAGTAAGTAAGGAAAAAGCGGATGTGTGAAAAAAGAATAAAAAGAAGAAGAAATAAAGGCGTATTAGTGAAGAGAAGGTAAGAAAGCGATAAGATGGAAGAATAAAGGAAGGAAAGGATAGAAAGGAAAATATTATAATAATATATATATATATATAATATATAATAATATTTATATATAATAATAATATATAAAATAAAATAAATATATATATATGTATATATAATATATATTTCTTGCTTAGTTCATGTCTGTAGAGATTGGGAAAAATATTTCTGGTCGCTTATTATGGCAAAAGATTAATTACGATAATAAAAGACAAATGATTATATTAAAATTCATAAAAAAAAAATTATGCCACAATTAACTTGTCTTTAAAAAAAAAAATAAAATAAACAAAAAACAAAAAAAAAAAATAGAAAAAACAATTATTGGAGTGTAAGATATAGCCTCATCTTCTTTAAACTTTGACTTTATAATCTATGATATTCATTCTAGACACTTTTTACAGTAAATTAGTGATTAATTAAAAAAAAAATATTGAAAAATATAGATGATGGACTTTGGCTTGATCAGTCAATCGCGAATGGAACGCAAATATTATAATATATAAAAGTAATTGTTTGTATTGAGTTTACATTATAAGGCTTCTTAGTATCTCAATCATAATACTTTTAGAAACATTGCTATAAAATAAAGATATAAGTAATAAGACAGGTAGGAATAATGTAGTAAATATTTTATATTAATAATAATATAGATTATTTAAATGAACGCACCATTAAGTGTTGAGGACAAGATTTCTTTTTAATCTCCACTTCTATAAAAATTACAAACAGGATAAAAGATAACACCAAAAATAAAATATAGCCGAAAAATTTATGAATAATGTATTTTCTATCCAGTATTTTTGCCAGACTTTATTTAAGGCTTTTATTATCACTCGCAGATATATATATATATATATATATATAATATATATTATATAATATTGAATTATATTAATATATATATATTAATATATAATATATTAAATTAATATATCATTAATATAATATTTATATTAATAATATATTAATTTATATATATATATATATATATGTATTATTATTATAAAATTATTATAATCATAATATATATTTATATATATATTATATTGTTAATATTATATATATTATATATAATTATAATTTATATTATATATATATTATATTAATAATATATTTATAATATATATTATGATATATATTATTATAATATTAATTATTATATATAATATATTATATAATATATATTATATATATTATAATATATATATTATATATATTATATATTATTTATTATAATATTAATATTATGTATTATAATATATTAATAATATATAATTTATATATATATAATATATAATAATATATATATTAATATATATTATATATTATAATATATAATATATTAATTATAATATTATATTAATATAATATATATATTAATTATATAATGATATTATTAAATATATATATATATATACTGGAATTAAATAGCATAATATAGTCTAATAACGTAATATTTGTATGTCATATATAATATATATAATATATTAATATTGTTTATTTAAGTTTATCTATATAATTTTCATGAACGATTTAATTTATTATTTTGTACTATTTTCAAATTTATTATATATATAATTATATATATATTATGATAGTATGACTAAAGTAAAATATATGTATGAATATTTATAGTATAATATTATTAATACTTTAGTTTATAGTAATAGTATGTGACATATTTCCCGCATTCGCATGTAGTTTCTACAAAGTTCAAACTATTATAAATAAAAGAATAATAAAAATAAGTGGTATTGAAGAAGCATAATTGACGCTCATCTCCTATACCTTAGTTATAATCAGCATACCCAAAATGCTCTCACATCGAAAGGAGGAATCTCGATATGCTGAACCACCCACTCATATAGGTTATAATTGGGTTAACAGTTCTGTTCACCCGTTGTGTCAATATATTTCACAATTCTGCATAAAACACACACACAAATCATCGCATTTTATAAATACTATTTCAACCTACCATCTCTCCTACATTTTCTTTATTAAACCACTACTAACCATTTTTCTTGAGGAATCACAATCCCCATGGTCCAATCACCCTAAATTTTGCTTCACAGATTTATATAATATATCATATATTTAATATATTTTGATTATATATTATAATTTAAGATAGTATAAGAACGGAGTAATAAATAGGTAATATTGTATATATAGGTTTATTTAAGTTTTAGTGTATATTAATATATATATAGATATATATATATATTAAGTAGGATATTATTAATATAATTTATGAGAGTTTTATATAGTATATATTTATAATTATAGTATATAATACTCGCAAACTGGGGTTACTCTGAGATAGCCGCATTTGTTTTCGGTATTCCCTATTCTTTACTTGATAAAAATGAGAATACTAGAGGATATTTTAAATTAATTTTCATACATTTTTATTTTTTTACTTATATTACCGTATAGCTATATTTTAATTTTTTTGATACTTTAAAGTTTAAAGTAGAATCTTAGTGGTTTGACATGAAGATGTGAACTACAAAGTGTGTGGAACATTTCTCAAAACTCTACTGACTCATAACAAGTACTTATCTGTACATATATTATACTCATAGTTTTCATAGAGTATTGAATTTGTTCCACGTCCGTCCCTACTACCAAACGAATATATATGCAAATTTAAGACCCATATTCTGGTAACCTTATAGAACAAAATCTTATCTCACTTCACTTGTGTCTATTCACATACCACAAAATATCCATTCTTGTATGTGTAGACTATTATCATATCGCAAATTTATTTATTTTCAAGCACTTTAGAGTTTATAAGATGTAAACATTATTATTTCGTACAATAGTAATGTCCATTTGTTTAGTTATAATTTGTATCATTATCGGTGATTGTGATCTAATCGAGAACAAGAACAGATAAGAATCAAAATTAGACTGACTATGAATTTTGGTGTTTGGTTGGTTACTGTTATTAATTTTTTTGTAGATAATTTAACTGACATTTCATTAAAATTTATTTGAATCGTGTCCATCTTCGCTTCGCCTCTGTTGTTTGTTATAGTATGATATGTCCAGTTTTTAAACTCGCAGAATTTAGAAATATGCAATTTTGTCTTTACTTTAACTAAATTATATCTTGAAGTGTTGAAAATTTATGATTTTTATGCAGTTATTTAATATTGATGGATAATGGTTATAGTTGACGTTTCTTATAAGGAGCAGTAAGAGGCAGAGTTTAATGCGTTCGTAACCCTAGATTTCAATGTTCATGTGTTTATTTAGTCCGTCTTGACAAAAGTGCGTTTGGTTCACGATAAATATCACCAGGTTGTCAAATCTTGCATGGTATGGTATACGATCAATGTGAGTTCGGAGGCTTTTAACTTTTTGGGGAATTAGAAAAACTTTTTACATTTAGGGGTGTAAACGGTGTCATCTGTGAATTAGAGCGACATGGATGTTTTTTTGGATAAGGAGATTTTTTATCTGGATCCGTGGGAAATTAGTAGGAACTAAGGTAAGAAAGGTATCAGGAGGTTGGTGGAGGTTTTTGGAATTGTTTTTTGTATTGTAGATTTGTGTTTTATATGGCCTTTCTTAGAGGCTTTGTATATAAGACTTATGAATGTTACCGTAAGGATAGAGTAAGTTGTTGATAAAGTTGGTAAGATAAAGAAAGACATGAATATTCTGTTTTGAGGAATAAGGAGAACGGGGCATATATACGTAGTAAGCTCGGTAGGAATAAGGAAGAGAGGGTAGCTAAATTAGTGTAAGTAGGATGTGATGAGAACCAATGAGTGTAGTTGGGAGTGTAAGTTGGTTTTCTGGTAAATAGAAAAAAGTAATTGAGATGTTCCAGTGAATTAAGTGTGTCTATGGGAAGGGGAGTGTGTTGTTTTAAGACTGTTCAATGGTGAATTGTATATTACTATTATGCTGTTTAGTTTGTACTAGAATGTTCAAGAGGTTGGTGTGTGTAGGATGGCTCTGCAAATATTATCGTCGAATATCTGTTGCCAAATTGTAGTGGATGAGGAGGGGTGAGGGAGTATGTAAATAATGTTTCTATAGAGCTTCCATGAATAAGTTACTGAGTATGGGGGAAAGGGGAGAGGCCCATGCTGAGTCCGATTTTTAGTTTGAAATTATTGAGTGTTTGAGTGAAAAAAAGTTGCTGTTCTAAGAGAAATGGATGATTTTGGCACAAGATACGTCGACGAATATATTTATTTTCCCGCAGTCCATCCACTACATCAACTAACAAACCCTCTGTTGACAATTCTTAGAGAATACTAATAAACAGTATTTAATAGGTAATATATTAAACCAAATTCCCATAATATTGATAATCAGTCTCAAAACAACACATAATCCTTATCCTAGACTACACACTTAATAATATGGAACACTCATATACACTTACTTTATCTAATACAGTAGAACATAACCATGAAAATACATTCTACTCCCAACTTACACTCATTGTGTTACTCAATCACATTCACTACTTACATCATTAGAATAATTAATTTCCTCATTCTTCCTTATTCCTTACGATGCTCTACGATAATATGTTTCCCACCCTCCTTCCTCAAAAACAGAAATATCAGCTCCTTTTCTTCCACTCAATTCTCAACATAATTACTTCTAACCTCATCTAGATATCAATTCATAATTCTCATGCTCTTAAGATTAAAGGTGCCTAAAACATACAAATATTCTTAACAATACAAACATAATCAAAACCCCCCTACACCTCCCAGATCCTTCTTACCTGTCCCCAATTTCCCACGGACCAGATAAAATAAAATATCTCTACTTTTATTTATATTAAACAGCCATTCACTCTCAATATCTGAATAACATACTCTATCCCCTTAAGAAATGTGTTTACCTACCCCCCAAAATAGTTTAAATAGCACTCGAACCTTACAATTGATAATTGAGGTGGTACTCATTTGCGATATTTATGATATATTACTACTAGCATACCATGCTAGAGTATTGCAAATAGTTGTATATTTCGATCTCGAATACAAACGATTTGCTCAAGACGATTAAAATACAACATGATACATGATCATTAAGGGTCCGACGAATTAACACTCTGGCTGTATACTGGCTCATAGATACACAATACTATATTACACCATTCCTATCAGTATATAAATTAAATGTGCAATATCAAATTTATTCAATCACTTTCAATGATTATAGTTTAGAAAGCAAATTTGAATTCATTCATGCATTAGATAAACTGGGTAAATATAATTAATATACAAAACAATACTAAGACCATTACAAGTATATATTGCTATTCTCAAAATAAATTTAATGGTTATGAGTTTCAACGCTTGATAAAAATATAACAGTTAAAACAAAATCCATACTCACAAAATTCATAGTCAGTCTATATTTTTTTGAATTCTTTCACTGTTCTATTGTTCTTCGAATAGAACCATCACCTGATAATGAGGCCTCTCACCGACATAGAGAGCGAAACATTAGGTTATTACAATTAGAAAAATTAATTTATTCATCTATCTTATATTATATAAGTTTTGAAATAATATAAAGTTTATTGATTAAATAAATGTATTTTATTTAGTTTTTGCTTAGTATCCTCCTCATTTGTTAGTGGTAAGATGATAAAAATTTTTTTCATATATGTAACTCCTAGAATAAGTGGCGTTTAACATTGTCTCTAATAATATTATTATTAGAAAGGAAGAGGTTCATTTCTTTTTTAATGATTTTTAAATTATTATATAACTTTTGATGGTAAAAAGTTACGGTGCTGAATGCATTCCATTATAGGGTTTAGTATATTGTACTTGGATATTATATATATAGAGCATGGATATAATATTATAAAATTATAATATATAATATATATGATGGTATTATATATATATTGAGTTATTGGTAATATATATATATTACAGGATCGAAGAAAGGGTAGTGAGAGAGATGGAAGTGAGGATGAGCAGAGAGAGAGAGAGAGAGAGGCAGAGAGAGAAAAGAGAGAAGAGAAAGAATAGAGAGAGAGAAGATAAGAGAGAGAGAGAGAGAGAAGAGGTGAAATGTAAAGGAAAGTTTGGAGAGAAAAGGCGATGGGTCGTTAAAGAATATATACAGGGATGCGAGAGAGAGAAGAGAGAAATAGAAAAGAAGAAATGGAGGGAGGTGAAGAATGAGAGAGAGAGAGAAGGCATTTGTTTTAAACTATTAAATAAATTTAATCTTAGTAATTTTTAACTGTCTTCAAACTCCAAAAACTCAATTTATTTTCCATTTCGGCCTTCTATTCTTATTTGTCTAATAAATAGACTTATTTAATCTTTCGTTGCATTCTTGTATGGTGAGGAAGTTGCCAAAATCTGGGACAATATACAAAGTTATAACAAAGAAAACGTAACTCTTATATTACTCGTATTTTTTACATATTTTTTATTAATTACTCATTAAACTATATAATTATTTTATTAAATTTCTTAAAGAATATAAGAACCATAAGAACAATAGATTATAAATTTTAATAGAAATTATTACTATATTTTTTATACTCTATGATAGATAATATAGGTGTATTATTTACTAATTTGTAAATATAACGTATAATAAAATATACCTTCAATATATATTATATAAATATATACTAATATATACTACTAGTACTATTCCTAGTTTATTATATATCTTGTAAAATATATATTAATATATAATATTACTTAATATTATAATAGGTAAAGTGGATATATACATATAGTACCCTACATAAATATCATAGCTTAACGCCTACTTTGTAAAAACATTTCACAATTATAATTTAATATATTTATCATATATATAATATATATAATAATATACATAATAAATATAGTATTATTATATAATATAAGTCACCTCAAATAATAATAGTTTATATTAGGAGAGACGGCTAGGGTAGTACGGGCACTGAATTCCTCCAATCAGCACTCCCCCCATATTAGCTGAAATTACTAGTCGAGTCATTTTTTTCCCTGATTCGCGTATCCGACAGAACGCGCTACTTGGCTGGCCCCCATATTATACTTTTTTTTTGTTTGCGTTGAGTAGTAGTTGATGCTTAACTATCAATCGCTTATGATTTTTCATCATAAAATCATTAGGTAGTGAGATATGGTGGTACTATTATGTGCTGGTCACATAATAATTTATCAAATATAATAAAAAATATGCATTTTAAAACTATTATTTATATTAAATATATATAATATATATAATAAATTATATTATATATAATATATATATTATATATATATATAATTATATTTATATATATATAATATATATATTATATTAATTAATATATATATTAATATATTATATATATTAATATATATATATTATAATATATATTCACATCTATACATGTGCGATAAGCCTTGATAAATAAATAAATATTTAATTTATGTTTGACGTTACTTATTTATGCCATAAAGATAATTTATGCAATAGATATATATACCGAGACATAACCTATTATGCGCTTACAGTCCGAGAAGTTGAAAAATTTTCTATATATAAAATCTCAGATCCTGTTGAGAAAATAGTTTAAGTAATTATTAAGCAAAAGAAGAAAATCAGTAACACAGTGCATTTCACTCAGAAATATCTCTTTTCAATACACTCCTCCTAAACTTCCATATAACGAACCTCTCACGGCAAGGAGAGTAAATTTAATGGATGCGACGTGTATTCGTGTAACTCGAACATCTCACCGCAAGTTTTACAAATAGTGAAAGTAACTCCTGGGCAAGGAGAGATAGATGGAACCTCACTGGAAACATATTCTCTGCACGTGAAATCCTCATCTCGTAACCTGACGAAGAATTACGCGAAGTATCTCTAAACGATATTATGAATAAACTTGTTTAACATAACTTTATTTCATTGAGATAAATTCGTCTATCGTTACATTTTGGCCTCTATATATAAATTCCAAAAAGATTAACCGTGTGACGTTTCTTTGTAAAAAGTACATTGTGAGTGTGGAAACTTTTTATTTTCAATTTATTAATAAATGAATAGAGTCTGTATATGCAACCCTTGTTTGCGCTTATTACCAGCTTAGATAATAGCAAATACAGTGACTCGTAGTCTGTTGTCTCTATTGATAATATTAATAAGATACAGAAACTGGTCTGAATGTGTACACTTTCTCTCCTACTCAGTATAAGTAAATTGCCAGTGGCTATTGTTGCTGACGTAGTTGTGAACTACAAAACTTTTAAAACTCATCATTACTTTTATAGGGACTAATGAAGAGACGCACCTACATCATTCAAGTCCTTCCCATATAATAATTGGTGAGACGCGGAGTTGTCAATATAAGAACAGAAGAACACCCGCATCTTGCAATCAAACATTCAAATCTTTAAACAGTAACTGAGAATCACAATGTCGTACATTCACTAATCGTAAAGTGCTAACGGGCTCAGGTAAGGATTAAGTTCCTGTATTTTGAGAGGCTTGCCGTTTCTTTCCTGGTTTCACATTTTAGAGGCCCAATTTTTCCTTGCTTAGAATTACTCGGAACAAACTCGTTTTCATCACACTCTTTTCTAATCTTCTGCAGAAGTTGTTCTCGCATTTCTCCTTCTGAACTCGAGAGTAAAAATTATTCTTCCCTTAAGGAACAGAGCAAAACAGAAATGTTTCAGGAGCTACTGTCCAAACAACCTTTTACTGGTAGACCATCTGCTTATCTTCGCGACATTTTAAATTTAGCATCTAAATTAAATGTATGTGAAGATATCGTGCGCCTTCGTTTTCTTGACTCTCTTCCTTTCTCTAGTAACTCGTTATAAATCTGACCAGATAATACGGCCTAAACAAAAATTTACTCCGGTCAGATGTCGGATATCCGGCCAGTCAAAGTAGTTTTCTTGTCCATTATCTCAGCTGCCAAATTACCTGTAAACAATTTGATATGACATACAATTCAAACCCTTCTCTTCCTTTTGGCCTTAAACCGTTTCATAGTAATCAGAAACCTAAAGTTTGTCGATCGCACTTATATTTTGGTACACAAGCTAGGAATTGCAAGCCTTGGTGTCAATGGCCAAACAAGCAAGGCTTACAAATATATCCCTCTTCTAGACCTTCTTCACCTGCATCTTCTCGTGCCTCATCACCTGTTCCTACTTCAAAAAACGAATAGAGCGAGATCCAATAAGCGCCATCTTGGGCTCGCATTTCAAAACTGCTGTTTGTATTTTTGAAAAAACCATAGACTATTTAGTCGACACTGGCGCAAGTATAACAGCCCTTCCTATATCGATGGCACGTAATTTTTCTCTTTCTCCTACCGCAGTTTCATGTACTGCAGCTAATAATACTCCTATTAAATAATCACGTGATATAAACAAATATTGTCACGTGACGTTCCAATAATACATTAATTAATACGTCAGATCAACCATCTTACGCAAATACATTTTCTTCAAAATTTATTGCTCGTCATTTTTCAATAATTTTTGAGAATCAGTTAGTTTTATATCAGGAAATAATTATTCGAATTCTAAATGGTTCTGTGCCATCTCCCATTTTTAATACATTTTCTTCTCATCCAGTAGTAACTCAACTTTTGGAGGATTTCCCATCTCTAACGTCACCTATTAATCCCTTGCAAAATTCTGAGTATAAATCTAAAAAATTTTCACGGTATAGAGACAAGTGACGCTCCCCTGGTTATGCTAAATTTCGTCGTCTAACAGGATAAAATTAGCACTTGCAAAACGAGTTTTAATACTTCTTAAAAGCTGGTATGTATTTGTCCTTCTAAATCCCTGGTCGCACCTCTTCACCTCGGTCCTAAGAAAGCTCCAGGTGAATGGCGTCCATTCGGTGATTTTAGAACTTTAAATTCTGTGACAAAGCCAGACCGTTATCTTTTTCCTTATTCTAAACAGTTTGTTCTTCTAAATCACGGTACGCATGGCTAGTACAGTGAGTAGACTTCTCCGGCAATCATCAGATCCCGTATTCATCCAGAAGACATAAAAAAGACTGCCATTACGACACCTTTTGGTCTTTTTGAGTGTTTCTATGCCTTTTGGTCTTCGTAATGCTGAAGTTTACTTTCCAAAAGCTATATGTATTATATTTCGAGATTTCCTTTGCGTTTTTGTGTATCTGATGAACATTAATTTTTCAGAGAATAAATGTGAACAACACAAAGAACATTTGCGTCAAAATATTTTAAAAATTTTAGCAAATTAACCACCTTCATATTTCTGTTCCTAAGTGTTTTATTTATGCAATCATCTCTAGACTTTTAGGTTATTCATATTTCTTCCCCTGGCCCTTGTACACCTCGATTCTAAGAAGTTCTTGAAAATTTCGCCTATCCTATTCCCAACTGACTTATTTCTAGTCTAGTTTCGTTTATTCCTAATTTTGCCTAATTTAGTTTTTCGCTTTCGAATGGTCAAACTTGGTCCCAACAAATCTAGTCTCTTTCTTGTCTCCGGTAGCCTCTTAAGCATTTCAGGAATTAAAACTGCCATAGCTAACGCAGCAGCTCTTCAAAATTCTCTCATCCAGATGTCTCTCATCTCCAACTTGGTCACTGACGCTTCCCAAGTCGCCATCGGAACTGCACTGCATCAGATGATTGATGACGAACCAATACAATTGATTTTTTACGAGCCCAAGAAATTGAACTACCCAAGCAAAAAATATGTAGCTTTCGACAGAAACTCTTAGCAGCATGATTTTCTGTTCTTCATTTTTAAACACTTGTTTAGAAGTAGAGATGTCGTCTTTGTACAGATCATAAACTTTGTCTCCGCTTTTTTATAGCAGAAACCAGCAAAGAGTGCATCCGCCAGCAAAGACATATTTCTATTCATTTTTATGCTTTAGAGAATCAGATAACGTGGTAGCTATTGCTTTATCACGCTCCATATCATCTACTTCCATCGATCCAGTTGATCTTCCTGCTATAGCACGATCACAAGCCACTGATGAAGAATTACAAATTTACAAGCCAAGACTTCATGCTTTCCCACTCTATGACAATCTTCAAATTTGGTGCGAAACTACTACTCCTCATCCTCGTCCATTTCTTCCTAAGCAAAATCGTGAACAAGTTTTTCAAGATCTCCATGGCATGTCTCATCCAGGTGTCAAAGCTTCTCTTCGATTAGTAAAGACGCGCTACTTCTGGCCCAAAATGGATAAAGATATTCGTATTGGACTCATCTTGTCAACGAGTCAAGTTCCAAGAATTCAACGCCTTACAAAGGCAACCTGCTTATTTCATTTAGAAATTCCGTCCCAGCGCTTTGAAACGTACACATGGACATTGTTGGTCCTTTTACCTTTAACCACCGCTATTCAGAATCTTCAGCAACGTTTCGATATCTTCTCAATTGTATTGATAAACACAAGATGGATGAAAGCCTTTCCCCTGTTCAAAACACCACTGCAAATCTGTCTCTTACGCTATTATTACATAGGATCTAGATTCGGTGTGCCTTTTATATGTCTCGCGGATCCGGACCTCAGTTTGGAAAGGGGGAATTTTTCTCAGACTATCTGCCATAGTTGTTCCATCGACTTGAACTTCATCTTACCATGGCAGGCCCATGCAACATATCCAAAGGTGTCCGGTCGTATTGAAGCGGCAATCATGGCTAGAAAGACTGATTGGTTACTCTCCTTGCCCATCCATTTGTTGTTTCATTTATACCTAATGATTCGAGGTTACTCCCCTTTTCAAGCTGTAAAAGGAAAAACACCTTTATTACTCTCCTCAAAGGAGAGGCATCCAAATCCTTCTTAAACAAGGAGGCATGCGAACTCTCCTAAAATCATACGCTAAAATGAAATGAACTCGAATTTCAGACAATCTCATCTTTTGCGGACTTCACGCAATGTTTGTTCCAAGCCGCAAGCTTTAAAAAAATGTACACATGTATACGCACGCGTCGATCGCATCAAGAAGACGTTAGAAGCTTATTACACAACGGACCTTTCCTTGTGCTTCAAAGGTTCGATCGATGTTTCAAGTTACAGTACCCAACGGGAAGAACTGATATGGTTTCCATTGATCGATTGAAACATGCATAGATGCCTCCTGTAATAAACTAAGATGTTGTGCAAAGAGATGCCCTTCATCATCCGATGTTTTGCCACAAGATTTTCCTTCAACATCCGATGTTCCAGCACAATCAGTGCCAACAGAAGAAGAACCTCCTTTTCGAAGAAACCCGAGGAGTCAGTAACATTCTCCAAACAAACTTAAGTGAAATATTTTTAATATATATAGTATATAAGTTATTGTCCCATTTTGTATTTTTATCCATTTAAATGTTTTTATGTTTGTTTATATCCAACGGATATAACCAAATATGCTTGTGCTTAAATGCACCTTTATTTTCTGTAGATATAACATTATTGTATTTTTTATGTGATTCAAATATTATATATATGTGTTAACCAGTTATTGCTCATATTTGAATATGTTTACGATTTCATGGGGATACTATTTTTGCTTCAATATTTGTAATTTCTACTTATGTCTTTGGACATAATTAGATTACTTGCATTTGAAATTACTTAACTTTATATATTTTAGTTACTGTTGTTAAGTCTGAAATGTTTTATATGTTTGTGCGCATGGTTAAATGCCCCAAATATGTTATAACATTTGAAAGAATGTTAATTTTTTGCTTATAATTAATTATTATAACATACTTTCTCATTCCGTGTTTAGCGTGGGAAGAAATGTAGCACTCCATTATTACTTTGTAAAAA
>JABUQX010000463.1:50000-54743 GCA_015478945.1 Trachelipus rathkii | reverse complement strand
TGTGCCCGTAAACAAGATATATCTACTTTCTCTTCCCTTTCCTTCCAGGTCTTCGACAGCAGTCCTCCGACCGGTGAATGGTTGGTTAGAAAGTATATCTTGCTTTAAACAAGACCCATACAACATTCTTTAAAACGTCAGTTATACTCCTTAAATATTTTCCCACTTTTCTTCCTGCAGAGCTTTTTAGATACGTTACTTACTTTACAGGATCTTTCTTTGATTTTCTTTATACTTTAATAATATAATGACAGCATCAACCTTGACTATCATTCCGCCTCATCATCTAATTTT
This sequence comes from Trachelipus rathkii, assembly GCA_015478945.1. Classification (NCBI taxonomy): domain Eukaryota; kingdom Metazoa; phylum Arthropoda; class Malacostraca; order Isopoda; family Trachelipodidae; genus Trachelipus; species Trachelipus rathkii. The sequence goes on along the minus strand of JABUQX010000463.1, from coordinate 54,449 downwards.
GGTCTGCTTTAAGATTGGCACGACCATAGGTTTGCTTAGCAAGTTTCAATGTAAATCTGTTTCCATCTGCCCTCATATGATTTGGTTTACATCTCTGCCCGGTGTAGGCTTAAGCCCTTACTTATTGCTAATTTAAAGCAAAGATATAATATGTATCTGAATGCTCATAAATAACCGATTTGGATACAGTATATTATAACATGTCAATAAATATTAAAATTTTGAGAACTCCATGATCGCAATGATTGAAGAAAATTTTTTCCTTTTCCATTTACAATCACAAAAAACTCTTCCCTTCAAGAACAATAGCAATACATATTCCTTAGCTACTTGAATGTTACAAAGTGCATTAGAAATATACATAATGTGATTGTATAATATAAAATCAGACCATGCTTCGAATCGCGCGCCATTTATATTTGTTAACGTTACACACTGTGTCACCACATTACCCTAATATAATATTATGGTCAGAAACTGAAATAAAATATGGGAAGGCGATTACTAAATAAGGTAATACTAAGACCCAGTGATTTATTGTGTGATCTTTTATGCATCCGTCGCAAGATAAGAAGAATAAAGCCACCATTGGGTCTTATTGAGACTTTTCAATGTTTTTTGTAATTTGAATTTCTTTTAATTAGTGAAATTACCACTCTAAACTTGTGGGATAATATATTCAATATAAATCTTCATTAGGTCACAGTTAGTATCTCAGGAGTTGGTTGTTGACAGAAACTTGCTTTCATGGATTTATAAAAAAAAGAAAAAAAAAGAGGAAACCATGGATATGAAACTTATTGGGATATATTCAGAGAATAATAAATTTTTCAAGTTTTCTCTCATGAATTATGACTTTATATACAAATTTTTAGCTTTTTTGTAATTAAAAAGATTCTGTTCAGTAAGGAGCTTTTCCTTGGAAATGCTAAATGCTAATTCGCAGCTTCTTATTTCGAATGCGCAGAGCGTGTCATGTAATTTTCATTAAAGATTACTTTTGCAAAGGCGTAATTGTTGCTTTCATGATATTGTTATGCGGCAAAACCTTATGGAATAAATTACACGAATTTTTCACTCGGTTTTACTTTTAAGCTTTTTGTCTTGCATTTCGAATACCAATCCCAAAGATTGTTTAAATGTGCGTGAGCCTCTCTTATTAACTCTGAATTCTTTCAATCGACTTCCTCTTAAGAAGATTTTATTGTCTAAAAATCCGCAATTAAGTCTTTTTAATCCTCTCCTCTTTTCCCTTTACCGTTAATCTGGGATTTCTCTTTTCTCCTTTCATTCTTGAAAATTTCCGATTAACAAATTCTTATTTAATTTATATCTCATCTTAACCTTTGACATTTATATGCCTTTTACCAACCTAATTACTTAATCTCAATTAAATGATTTTTTTTTTATTATTATTTTCCTTCTCGTTTTCTTCTCCCTTCTATTCTGTTTTCCTTTACTAATTAATTCCTTATCTTCCCCTTACCTTGCAATCTTTTGCCTGCGTCTTCATCGAATATTGATTGCTCCTTTTTTTCCCCGAGAATAAGTATTAGTATGCATGGAAGTTCGACTCTATTTCATTAATATGAGATCCTCCATGCCAGCGAATCTTTTACTCTCCCAGTCCTCCTTCTTCCAGTGACGTCACGAAGAGTGAGGAAGTTGAGAAGGCAAATTTCCTCCATTAGTTTGGAGATGTGGTATCACAATCTTTCTCCTGTCAATGCTTCAATGGGGCCTTGTTTATGACGATCGATCTCAACAATAAGGACCTTGCATATAATATAGTAATATATAGTTACTATTACTATTATATTATAGTATATATATATATTATATATCATATATATATATATATATATATTTATATTATACGTATATTATATGATATTATTATATATATAAGTATATATATATATATATATATATATATATATATATTATTATATATATATATACTATATATAGGGAGAGAGAGAGAAAGAGAGAGAGAGAAGAGAGAGAGAGTAGAGTGAGAGAGAGAAGAGGAGAGAGAGAGAGAGGAGAGAGAGAGAGAAGAGGAGAAGTTGTTCTAATTGGGCAGAAAATTATTCTTTAATTGACTGAAAGTTTATTGTTACGTTTAACGGAAATGACGCTGACCCGTCAATGCCCGCTTTTATTTGAACCGTATTTAACTTGGGATGGCTGCATAATACATGGGAGCATCTTTATGACAGGGAGGAATTGAGATGTAAAGAAAACTTTTTTCATGAATCATCCTCAGTGGTGATTAACTTCTAAGTTCAGTAAAAAGATAAACTTATTTTAATTTAACGTAGCTGGGAAAACAACATAATTCAGCATATACCTATCACGTATCGCTGATTGTTAGCAGGAACACATTAAACTGAATTCATTTTCACTGTGGTCTTAGGAGTAGGTTGAGTCAATTAGTGCTTTTTTTAATCCTATCAATACAAAAATATAAAGAAATAAAAATATAATATTTTTGTTAAATGTACAAAATAACGATCCATTTTAATATTTCAGGAACAACCGTTTGGTAATGGCTTCTCACTGTCATAACATGCTTTGTTCTTGCATACCATTAATTTCGCGGTGCTCATAGCTATATATATATATATATATATATATATATCCTATATATATATATATATAATATATATATATATATATATATTATATTATATATAGACTTATATATAGTATTAGAATATATATATATATTATATATATATATATATTTTGAATAAAATGGAATAAAAAGATCAATGATAGTACTTTGAAAAATACAAAAAACACAACGGGTTTTAGTAAAAGAAACAAAAATCTTGCTCGCAATAGCAGCCAAAAATGATTGAAACTTCTACTTTTTTAAATATTGTGCTAGCTATGATAACCACTCATTAAGGCCAGTGTCTGTAAGATCTGTTCCCCTCCCCTGTAAGAATTCGAAGGGTATGTTTTTTGAGGCCTTTTTCAGAGTAAGAGAAATATCCTTTCTGAGAAGCCTTTGTGAGTGAGTTTAAATGCTAACTACCTTTTAAACATTCGAAATGCGATTTTGTATAGACAAATTTTATTTACCAAATTATCACGATATTAGATTATAGTTTTATAGATTATTAATGGAATCACTTTCAGAGATTTCATAAGGTTTTGAATGAGGAATTAACCAAAATGGTTCGAACGGGAAAAGGCGTCGACAGGATAAGGATCCGACACAACATCAAAAGAATTTCTTGTTACAGCCCGCTGCAGGCGTTAGAATAGTATTTTGGTTTTAGGTTAGGTTTCCTTCATATAGGGTAGGACATATTTACTTTAAGCTAAGGTTAGGTTTACTATTAGTTTAGGCAACTTAATTTAAGGTTAGGTTTAGGTTTAGGTAGGTTAGGTGGTTGGTTAGGTTAGGTTGGTTAGGTTTAAAGGTTAGGTTAGGTTTTAGGTTAGGATTAAGTTCGGTTAGGTTAGTTAGGTTTAGGGGTTTGTTACGTTAGGTTGTTATGGTTAGGTCAGGTTAGGTTAGGTGGTGTAGGTTATGGTTTAAGTTTTAAGTTTTAAGTTGTTAAGTTAAATCAGGTTTAAGGTTTAAATTTTCAGATCGGGTCAAATAGGTAAACTCTAAATTAACCAGATTTTTGGGGTGTATCTGGGTCCGTTTGGATCTCATGTGTCAGGAACTTGTGCATCAGTCTAACTTGTGTTTCAAAAAATCAATATATGAAAGATAATATTGTCTATATTGCTTTGATTCTTCTAATTTTGATATTTGCCTTGATTCTCAGGCATTATGATTCGATTATTCTATTTTCTTCATTATAATTAGATAGCTTGAAGTGTTCTTTTGCATTACTTCTCAAAAATGGTTTTTGAAAATTTTCATCGATGTTTGCGCTATAAAAATCTTCTAAAACAAGCATTACATTTATTTAATATCGATTTAAGAGCAATTGTAAAGTATATACCTAATCGATTTAGTTGATATTCTGTAAATGTTTAATGCTATAATGGAAGACGGTGAATTGGTGAATAAAGTTTGGAAGATCTATTAATTAAACTTATCAAAATACTCGTTTGCTCGTGATTACAGATTTCAAATTCGACATATTTGAAGATTTAAGTCCCAACATTCTCTTGATCGGCATAAGAAGGCTCTCCTCTTTGAAACTTCAATCTCTTGCTTTTAAAATCTTCTCTGGATTCGTACAATTGGTTAATAAGCAGATGATTGAGCCCTTCAATGCCTTGCTGGGAGCTAGATCACTCTTTAAATCTTTGATTTTAACAGTATCGTTGTCCCAATCAGAAAATTTTCAAAACCTTTGTAGTACTTCGTCGCTCTGGCTAAGGATTTTTTCCTTTTGGGCTGCTTTCAATGAGAGCCATTAAAACTAAAGAAATCTTGCCACGAATCCGCATGATGACTAGTTATTATCATAT
>JABUQX010000463.1:35000-45000 GCA_015478945.1 Trachelipus rathkii | reverse complement strand
TCCAAATTTCCTCGCGTTTAGGGCATGGCAAATGTGCTTCCAGAAATATCTAACAAATTGCACCTTTCTTTTCAATATTTGTTTAAAAAAACTCTTCTTCTTCTTCCTCCGCATTAAAGTGATACGTTTTACTCTTTTTAGCTGCACTCATTTTCACATGTTTCTCAACAGTAACTAACTAAACAATAAATACAACAATACATAGTAGTGAAAAAATAAGATTAAAAAATTAACCGTACATCCACCATCCTATGCGGCGCCGAATATATTGTCAAATATCACTTTTTTAAATGTTTTAAATGACTGGGATATTTCTGCGATCGACTCACTGGCCCTCTCGCGGATCGGACCCGGTCGATCGCGAATCGAGACCTTCTTGAGCACCACTGCTTCCTACAGAGGATGCCATGCTAAAGAGAATTAATTATATTGATCTCCTTTTTTTTCCCCATAAAGTTCGGAGCTCATAGACGAACTTTTTATTTCGCTTGTCTATTTCGAGGAGAGGAACTTCACTACCTAGGACCCACTGAGGAATCGAACCGACGTTTTTAAAGACAGCGACAACAACTACACCACCGCTATGCAACGCGAATTGTTGATGTATTTAGATAGTTGAGGAGGAAGTGTATCTATATTTAGGCATCGTGCAGACTACAAAGTGGGTATGCATACGTATTCCTCCTTCAGCAATGTAGTTTGCTCTTCATCTTCCATGCTTTAAGCATTGTACTGTGCGACAAATACACCACTTTAATAAATAATAATAATAATAATAATAATAAAATATTGTAAAAAAAAAAAAAAAAAAAAATAATAATAATATAAATAAAAATAATAATAATAATAATAATAATAATAATAATAATAATAATAATACTAATTATCTGCAATAATGAGGTTTTATCTTCGGCTATACAAAGGGAAGAAACTATAAAATATCTATGTAACAAAAATTAATAATTTTTTGTCTTTGCTTTGAAAGCATTATTTCCTAATTGCTTCTGTGCATAAAGCAACGAAAAATAATATTTCCTTCAAACTTTGCTTTTTGTTACCTTGACATTACTGTTTTCAAACTGATCTATTTGCATTTCATAAAAAATTAATAATTTTTTAAAATACACGAAATATTTTTTTATTTCTTGAATCGTTTTGGCAAATTACATGACGAAATATTACAGGAAACGTAAGCTTTAAGTATCAATATAGTTAGTTGATTAGTTCATCAGTCTTCTAGTAACTGTTCAAGTGGAGATACGTTGTCTTTGATAGGTGCATTCAGAAACAGATGGCATCAACAGGAAGATTGCATATATCAAGCGCAGAACCCATTTGTTGGTGTGTCTGCAGTGAAGTGTTTATGAAGACACGAGAAAACGTATCCTGTAATACATTTGCTAAAATGTCGAGGCCTAAAATAAGACATATTTTGGCATACCTGTTGGGGGCCCAAGACAATCAATGGGCACCTCATTTCACCTGGCGAATTTGCTAAAAGAATTTTAAATGGTAATATATATTATTATATATATATTATATATATATATATATATATATATATATATATATATATATATATATATATATATATATGAATATATATATACTATATTATACTATATATATATATATATATATAATATATATATATAGTATATATATATATATATTATATATAATATATTATAGATGTATATATATTATATATATATATATATATATATATATAATTATATATATATATATATATATATATATAATATATATATATATTTATTATAGTATATATATATTATATATTAGTTTTTTTAGGTGGTTCTGAATTTGATAGCTATGGAATATTTAAGTGAAATATAAAATTTAAGATAATATGATTTTTAATTAACAATCTAATTGAATAAATATTTAATTTGTACTTTTTTTTTATTCGAAGTATGGTACAAGCGGCAATTAATAGCTATGAAATATCGCAATGCCACGAATATGGAACCAACTGACCATCTAGGAAATTGGCTTCTTTCTGTTTTTCCGGAACCGTCCAAGCGTCGAGCTTGGCAATATACCTACCTGCTATCATTATATCCAGACCTTCGCCATTTCATTGCCAAGTGGCAACTCTCCCTGAAGCTCCTTGTACCCATTTCTCCAAAGGGAAGACAACCATCTGTCAAAAAGAAAGCTGCATGTCAGAAGACGATGAAGTTGCTGATTCTGAATATAGTGTAACTGAGGAGGAGAAAAACCCATATTCCAACGCAAGAAGACATCAACGACTTGATCACAGATCTTGGTCTCAAGAAGTCATGCCTTAGCTTTTGACTCTTGAGACCTCAATGCAGTGGAATTTGTTTTACATGAAGTGGTGAAAGTCGCAAGTCGAGAGAAAACGTCACCATCTTCTTCAACTTTTCTTTCACCAGTCACGACGGGCTTTTTTATGTTTTGCACAATGTGCATCAAATAATTCTTTAGAATTGGTTGCATTTATCCTGTTGAATGTTTGGATAGCTGATCGAAAGAGTCTCAAAGCTGTGCTGCTTTCATACGGGTCCATCTGCCCTCCTCTTGCTTGGCCATCCCGCTGGTCTTCTACCTGCAGGTGAAAGCTATTCGATAAGTGGCGCTTTTGAAAATATGAAAAGAACACAATTTTGGAAGCTATCAAAGATTTCAAAATGGTGACCTTTCTGATGGGTCTCCAAGGCGACTTTGACCAAGGTTTGCATGTTATCTCTTTGTCTCTGGGACAGCAGGATCTCCGCAGAACACTACAAAGGCGGGATTGGTTACAGAGGACTGAGTTAAGTGTAGGGAGGGAAACATTGTCAATGGGATCCTCTGTTGATACGCAAAGACTATATTCTGTTTCTTCCACTACAGCAATGAAAATTTGGCCTCGACGAAACAGTTTTGTTTCCCATACTATAGAATAAGGAGTCTTTCAGCTTCAAACAGCTTCATTCCTAGTGGTCCTGAGCTAATGGTCCAGAAGCCGGCGTCTTCGTCGGACCACAAATAAAAAAAAACAATAGAGTGCAAGGAATTCCATGAAGATACAGACTATGACTGATAAAGCAGCCTTGGAACATGCTTTGTTTGCAGGTGGTTCCCCGTGGCTTCGTTTTGGGAATAATGCACAAGCCGAACGACTAATGAGCGAACTTATTGGAGACTTGGTCAGGCAAACTAAAGGGAAAGGGCTGTAGGATGTCCTTCAAAATCCATATCATGATAACTCATCTTTTAAATTTAAGAACATGGGGGTACTCAGAGAAGCATGGCAAGGCGTTTCACCAGGATATTGCCTGGACTGTTGAACGCGGCTCTTCAAGGATCATATAACGAAAACATGATTGGAGACTATATTTGGGGTTTGATTCGTGAAAGCAACTTTTACCGTATAAGCGTAAATTCAGAAAAACTTCTCACTTCTAAATATTTTGAGGTCTCTGTTGTTAAACTAAGAATAAATATGGCTGCAATTTGCAGTTATATATATGTCGTTTTTTTTCTACTTTGGGTGTAAAACCGAGATGTGCATTTAATACTCGAATTTTTTTTTAACATTAGTTTGTAAGAGTGTGGTAGGGTGGGTGAAATTGTCACTGATCCTGGCACAAATCAAATATTTGGAGGGATAATATTTACGATGTCCATTTTCATACCTTCTAGGTATAGGAGAAAGAAGAATGTTCAGTTGTTTGCCAAAGATACAAAAGAACTTAGTGAATAAATTAAATAAGATGAATAAATAAATAAATAAATTACAAATGAATAAATTAATAGAAAAAATAGAAATTTAAAATTTAAAAGGTATGAAAAATATTAAAGCCCAAATTTTTTAATTAAAAAAAAAATTCAAAAAATTAATCATATATGTATACAGACAATGACATTTTTAATTTTCATTTGTCTTTATAATTAATTAGTAGGATCTTTTAATTATATATTTTAATTTTATAGTTATCATAATTCTGCTTTTATTTATTTTATATAATTTAATTTTATAATGTTATTTGCTTTTTTTTTTTTTACACATTACAAGATGACACTTTCTACTTTCAAAATTTTTTTTTTTAAACTATTTTGACAAACTATTTTCTTATGGAATTTATTCTTTGACATTAAATTAAGTTTTAATTTCATATAACATTATTTTTACAAATAGATTTAGAGCTTCAATCTAATGTCTGTGAAAAGGGGGAGGGGGTTCTGCTCCCTCCTGGGTCCTTTCTTGCATGTTAGCAAATGAGGAAATGGCAACAAAATACACCTTTTACTTATATATATATATATATATATCATTAATATATATTATATAATATATAATATATTATATAATATATATATAATATAATATATATATAATATATCATGTGTGTGGTTTTGTGTGTGTGTGTGTGTGTGTGTGTTGTGTGTGTGTGGTGGTGTGTGTGTGGTGTTGAGTGTTGGGGTGTATGTGTTCTATTCGTATTTAACTTGCTGCGATGCTAATCGTTGCTCTCAAAATGAGGTGGTCAGTTTGTGTTTTTGTGAATTATTTGGGGGAGGCAGCGAACTTGAGAATTGATGATTTACATATTCTGGTCGTGTTTTAACACTTTGTTACCTTCTGTTTTCAAAGAGGTCTTTTTGAAAAATGTGTTGGTTGAAGAAATATGCTGTCTTGCACTTCGTAAGGCCGCCGGCGGTGGCTGTGAGTGGACAAGTGTATTGTCAAACCTCTGAGGGGAGTGAATATGGCTGTTCCTTTGTGGCTAAAAATTATAGGTCAATGCAGCATACCAGGGAAATATTTTGACCTTTGTTTGTTGGACAACACACTTGCTGAATGTTTCTAAATCTTTATTGTGTAATTCAAGAATATCATTACAACGGAATTATAATTTTTAAATGTTTTTATAAAGATAAATATTTTAAAGATTTTTGAGAAAGCGAAGTAATGAACACAAGTGTTAAAGAATTCTTGCATATACTTTATTTCCTAGTAGGAAACCTCCGAAATGTTATGCTTTTAGGAAATGCGTGACAAATTGTAATGCTATTGCGCTGGACGAAGATAACAATTCGTTTTTAGACAATTAAATAAGTAGATAAAAATTGAGTATATAGTATAAGAATATTTTACTGCGTGTTACATATAAGCGGTGATAACTCTGAAGATTATTCTGATTTAAATATGAAGAAGAATTCTGACTATCGTATATTATCGCATTGGGAAGAACTTTCAAATTCGACCCTTTGGACAATAATGTATCATTGTCTTTTCGAAGAAATCTCTCTATGTAAGAATGTTTTGTTGTGTAAGAATGTTTTGTGTGTAAGAATGTTTTGTGTGTAATAATGTTTTGTGTATAAGAATGTTTTGTTTTGTAAAATGTAGTTTTTTTTTGTGTTCTTGACTAATGCACAATAGCGTACATAGATTAAAAGTGTCCGTTTTGACGGAGAATGTCAGCAACGGAAACATTGTTTGTTTGTGTGTGTGTTTGTTTTTGTTTGTGTTTGTTTGTTTTGTGTTTTTGTTTATATGTGTTTTCTTTGGTCTCTTTGTCCTGTTTTATACGTTTTTTTGTTTGTATTGTTCTTGTTTGTTGTTTGTTTCCGATAGTATTTGGCACAAACTTTTTAATTTCAACTTTCCTCCATTAACATCAAAGCCATCTCTCTACAACTAACTGTGATTTTTCTTTCCAGACACTGGAGTGGTTATTTTTTTTTTGTTTTTTTGAGAGCGGTTCCTCACGCAAACGAGAGCATATGTTGTTCCTCAGGCAGCAAAATACTGCTCTCAGCTGTCAACGAGCTCAGGCAGTAAACCACCTGCAACGAGAGCCCGTGATACTCATCCGGAGTAGTTATATAAGGCATTTATTAATACGGTAAATTAAATAGCGTGTTCATCAGGGTATGCTCCTTTACATTCCCATTTTATATTTCATTTTTATTGACGAATATCTGTCATTATCAACTACTCATTATTGTCTGCCGATAGCTTCAATTTTGCATTACTTTTTTTTCATTCGAGAAGCAATCACCAAAAAAAATTATCCGTAGTGGAGGGTGGACTTTGGGATAGCAAACACAGTGGTGTTTTCATTGGACCAAAAATTAATTCCTTCAATATTTTTTACTTCGATAAATTTCTACTCACTAATCCATCTTTGGAGAATACGCAGCTCAAAACTTGCACTGACCTTGAATATTTTTTGAAGTTTATTTTAAAAATAATCTTTCCCAGAATTATAGATTGCTTTATATCTAAAAAGCTAATAAGAGGTCAGGGTTCAGAGCGCCTCCAGAACACTTTATACAGCCCTGTTTGCTTTTTGTAAATAGAGATGGTGGCGCCCTCCGTTATATGTAATACAACACACATATTGGTTGTTACAACCTTATAAAGCTCTTCCTACAAGGCAAGTAAAAAATTCGTCTGAATAATCCTATGCACTAAGGAATTATTGTTAGAGTTAAAAGCATGACATTATTAATTTAAAAAATGTTAATTGCGAAAAGGATAAAGTCCCGATTGAATAACCTGACTTGTTTGATTAAAGAGGAGTTAGGTCTGAAGGGAAAAGAATTCATTAACATTTAATCCACCCACCTCCCACAAAAAAAAAGAAAAAACAGACATAATAGATCCGCAGTGGAATTTAACAATTATGTTGGGAGGGCTGTGACAAAAATTCTATCTTACAATTTATAATATCATTTTACAATATCAAACAAGTATTGCCAAATATTCGTAAAGTCTCACCAGTAATCTTACTCACGATGCAGTATTTGACATGGGGCAAATAATTATAAATTGCATAATCTAGAATAGAACAACTTGGACTTGCGTGGTTCGATTTCTAGAGGGAAACTCTCTCTAGTGAAGTTCTCTTCTCTATAAGGGTAAAAAAGGTCATGAAGGTTGTGACTTCTTTAAAAATAGTATCGAAATTTAGCTCATCTTGGAAACTTCTCCACCTGGCGTCGAGTTTTTCGTCACGAAAGTGGTGATTTTGTTATTATTATTATTATTATTTTTATTATTATATATTATTATTATTATTATTATTATTATTATTATTATTATTATTATTATTATTATTATTATTATTATTATTATTATTATTATTATTATTATTATTATTATTATTATTATTATTATTATATTATTAATTATTATATTATTATTATTATTATATTATTATTATTATTATTATTAATTATAAAAATAGTGTAACTAACATTTTCACAATTGCGATCTGTAAACTAGGTCCCAAAAACCTTCCTCAAAATGGTTAATGTGTAAATTTAAAAACTCAAATCTCATAAGCATCTCAATTCAATAGAATTTATTTAGTTTCACGCTTTTTTTTTTTTTAGATAAAATACTTACGTGCTAGTTTTCTAGTTTATATTCTTCTCTGATAAATATTTTTAGATGAAAAATATGAAATTACGTTGAAATGGAAGGGGCTTTTAGAACAAGCTCTCTCTCTCTCTCTCTCTCTCTCTCTCTCATTCTCTTCTCTCAATCTCAATCTCATTTCACTCTCCTCACACACACAGACACACACACACACATATACACACAAACACACACCAAACACACACACACCACACACACATACATACTATATATATTTATATATATATATATATATATATATATATATATTATATAATATAATATATATATATATATTATTAATATATTATTTAATATTATATATATATATATATATATATATATATTAAATTATATATATATAATATATATACATCACTGATAAACTGTTAAGTTTTGATTCAGATCTGAATATTTGAATACAAATTTTATTTACGAAATTTAAATTTACTTGTAATACAGCGCCATACGCAAGGTGGCGGTTGCTGAAGCTGGGGGGTTACAGCCTGCGCTTTCCCAAATTTGGAGAATAATCAAATTTTATCAAAAGTTTCACAAATGAAATCAAATTGGAAAAAATAGGAAGAAATAAAAAAACAAATTAGAAAATCTGTAATTTGGAAGGTAAGCTTCTTCCCCATTCTCCCTCCACACACCACACACAAAAAGAAAAAAAAAAAAAACATTCTACTAGAAAATTGTCTTTTTATGTCTTGAAATATTAGTTAAATTTAATTATTTCAAAACATAGCGAAATTAATCGTTCTTTATAAATAGAGTAAGTTATTTTTTTTTAAAGAAACATAATTGTTCTCATTTTAAGACGTAAGTCTTATCTCACTTAGCTGTTCTGATAATCAATACGGCTAAATTCTAGTAGCAGTTTAGACTTCTCATATGAAGTATAGAATAAACATAATTTAATGTTATCTGGATTTTTTATAATTATTTTTAGAGGTATAATAACATTAATATTATTTTAGGAGTAACTACTACTAAATCATTATACTTTATAACCAATACTAACTCCTCTATATATATATATATATCTATATATATATATATATATATAATACAATACATATTATATATATATATAATAACTATATATATATACTAATATAACTCTATAATAATCTATATATATATTATATATATATATATTATTATATATATGTATTATATATCATTATATATATATATTATATATATATATAACTATTATATATATATAATATATATATATATATATTATATCTATATATATATATAATATTTATATATATATATATATATAATCATATATATTCTATTTATATATATATATATATAGTATATACCTCACTGACTTATTACTGCTATATAGGGGTTCCAAGCACCCTTATATATATATATATATATATATATATATACATATAATATATCATATATATATATATATATTAATATATATATATATATATATATATATATATATATATATATATATATATATATATATATATATATATATATTTTAAGAAAAATATATATATTATAATTATACTACTATGTAATATAGTTAATATATATATATATATACTATATATAATATATTATATATATCCAAGGCGAAGTACAATGTTCTTTAAACTAGATAAAAATTAGAAAAGATTTTCCGCAGACCAGAATGAACAAACTCAACATGGAATGGGTGTCGAATATATATTATTATTATAAGAACTACCTATATATATAATTAGTAATATATGATAGGTGATATTTACGTAGTTGTATTATACTGCATATATATATATATATATATATTATAATGATAAATATAATATATATATAGTATATATATATAATGATCTATATCTTAGAGAAAATTATACATCTTTTAAAAATATAAAATGCAGTTAAATTTTTATTTTTATATTTTAATTAAACTTTAATAAAACCATCGTAGCCTTGAAAATAAATTTAATTATTTAATCCAGTTAAGTAAATAAATATAAGAATAAATATATTAATTTAATTTATTTATCTAATCATTAATTTTCCTATTAATGTCTCGGTTTAACAATTTGGGGTTGCAATTTCTTAAGAGATTATCTGCCAAGCTCGAGAGGGATTAAATCTTTAATATAATTTCTAAATAAATAAATACTCTATAAAAAAGTATTACATAATCAATATAGGCTTTGATCCTTATGTAAGGACTAAATTGCGTTGGTTAATCTCTTCTTAAAATACTTTATATTAAAAATGACTCTGGAATAGATTACGAAAAAAATAATCTCCCGAACATAAATGTAATCTTTATATATATATATATATATAGGGTAATATATTATATATATATATATAGGGTTCTATATATTTTATATATAATATACTATTACTGGTATATATAGGTATACCTAATAATTATAATATATATATAACTATAGTATATATAATATACTATATAACTTTATATTTATTATATATGTATATATATATTCTATAATATATATTAATATATATATATAGTACATTAATATAATATATAGGTATATATATATATTACTATATCTATATATTATATATATATATAATATATATATATAACTA
>JABUQX010000463.1:12500-22500 GCA_015478945.1 Trachelipus rathkii | reverse complement strand
AATAACAACAATAATAATAATAATAATAATAATAATAATAATAATAATAATAATAATAATAATAATAATAATAATAATAATAATAATAATAAAAATAATAATAATAATAATAATAATAATAATAATAATAATAATATGCTTAAATGTTTTCTTTTTTCATAAAAAATGAAATTCTTTGGAAAAATAATTAAACTGTTTTTTGGCACACAGGGGAAAATGCTTGAATTAAAGGAGGTTTTTACACCTAATTCAACTACGTTAGTAGTTTTTCTCTATCACTCACAGCTTTTTTTGTGACATTTAGGATAAATGTAAAAGAAATGCATATTTTTAAATAATATACACATTTCTTTCACATTTAAGAAAGAAATACGTCTATCTTCATAATATACGCATTTCTTTCACATTTAAGAAAAATAGAAATGCGTATGTTTACATTATTTACTATTTCTTTACCATTTAAGAACAGAGAAATGCGTATATTTACATAATATAAGCTTTTATTTCACATTTAAGAAAGGAAAAAATGCGTATATTTACATAATGTTAAATTTTCTTCTGCTTTTGGTATCTGGAAGATCCCTTTTGAGAGTCAACAGTAATCAAGACACAGTTTTGCATTTCACTGTATCTGATGGCTGTTGCCTATGTGGAAATGCTCGCCGTGTTCGTCAATGACGTCACTATTATTGTCACTTTAAAAATCTGGTGAAAGTACAAGAAATGAATTTTGAGGGACATATTACTCCCAGATATTTGAACGACTGTAACAGTTCACACGAAATCTTATAGTAGTTCTGGGTTTTACAACTGCTAAAATATTTTTTACAAATTTTTTTTTTATCTGTCTGGATGTTTGGCGCCATGTTGTGACTATAAGCGGTGAGTAATCATCAAAACGCAGTACCATGTTTGCCTTTACTATCTCATTTTACGTGAGCACCGACAAAGAACTGACATCAAGAAGGAAAATTGTTTGTGCTTACCTTCTAGGTCGAAATAATTTAAAATAATATTATACGTACATTAGATATCACTGAAAAGAATAACAACAAATATTCCGAAAAAAATGCTTAAAAAAAAATCATTGTACACTCTTGATGATAGAAAATTTCTGACTGCATAATTAATTTAATTATAAAAGATTCACTAATAACACAATATACATTCTAATTGCAATTAACTAAAATATTCTTCTACGTGTATTAGTATCGCTTAAAATAGTAAAATTTCGAAAAACCTATACTTTAAAATTGTCATTGTATCATTGTATTAAATCTGTGGATGAAAGAAAATTTTTGACTGCCTATTTCATTTCAAAGTAAATATTATTTCAGGTAAACTTTATTTACAAGTCGTTTTCATCATGTTTGATACTAAGATAAATTTTTTCGTAATAAAAATCTAGCAATACCTTTAATAATTACAGAGCATACGAGAAAAAACACTGATAATAAATAATTTACAAATTATTTGATAGAAAATACTACTACTACTACTACTACTACTACTACTACTACTACTACTACTACTACTACTACTACTACTACTAATAATAATAATAATAATAATAATAATAATAATATAATAATAATAATAATAAACCTCGCTAAACTAATAATTAATAATAATAATAATAAAAAAATAATAATAAAACAATAATAATAAAATAATATAATAATATACATAATAATATAATAATAAAATGAATAATAATCAATAATAATAAAATAATAGATCAATAATAAAATAAAAATAATAACAACAATAATAATAACAAAATTCATAATAATAATAGCAAAAGAAGAAAAAAACAGTAATGATGAGAACAATTATAATTCAATAAAAATCATAAATGTTAATTCAGATTAGAAAAATTGTAATATAAATTTAAATAATATAGATATACTATTACAGCTTTACACTCATATAGTGCAATATTAATATAATTTCACTAATAATAATAATAATAATAATAATAATAATAATAATAATAATAATAATAATAATAATAATAATAATAATAATAATAATAATAATAATAATAATAATAATATAATAATTAAATAAATAATGATAATAATAATAATAATAATAATAATAATAATAATAATAGGGTAATTCAATATCAGCCTTTGATTTTATAAAATTTTTAAATTTCATTTCTAAGGTTCTAAAGATTTACATTATTCAGTTTACATAAAATAATTTAAAGCACCAGTAGAAAGCTATTTACAGTGATTTCCTGTATTAAAGCATAATAATAATAATAATAATAATAATAATAATAATAATAATAATAATAATAATAATAATAATAATAATAATAATAATAATAATAATAATAATAATAATAATAATAATAATAATAATAATAATAATAATAATAATAATAATAATAATAATAATAATAATAATAATAATAATAATAATAATAATAATAATAAAATAATAATAACAATAACATAAATTAATAATAATAATAATAATGTAATTTTAAAAATATTAACATTAAAATAAAGCACAATAATAAAGAAAATAATTAATAGTAATAATAATAATAATAATAATAATAAATAATAATAATAATAATAATAATAATCAATAATATAACTAATAATAAATCAACCAATAATAATTAATAATAATAATAATAACAATAATAATAATAATAATAATAATAATAATAATAATGAAAATAAAATGGATAATTATAATATTATTTAATTATTAATAATAACAATTAAAAATTAATATTATTATTATTATTATTATTATTATTATTATTATTATTATTATTATTATTATTATTATTATTATTATTATTATTATTATTATTATTATTATTATTATTTTGCATAAATACATAAAAAAATATTTCCAACAGAATGTTACTTGCAATAATTTTTAGGTTTGAAAAATCGGTAAGGTTATGATAAATTTTGTAAAGTATAAACAAATTTACTGTGTATGCTTAGCAAAACATATCATAGACTAAACTAAATGGTTAATGAACAGAATTTGAGCATAAAAAAATTATATATGAGAGACTTGGCAGGGCTTTTTTAGGCCTTTTACATGGGGACGAAAGCTATAAAAAAAGATTATCGAAATAAATCGATATATCATCAGAATCCGCTAATTTAAACTGTTACATTATTATTATTATTATTATTATTATTATTATTATTATTATTTATTTATTATTATATATTAATTATTATTATTCATGCATTATTATTATATATTGTTGTTATTATTATACTTATTATTAATAATATTATTATTATGATTATATTTTTATTTATAATTTTTGTATTATGTATTTAAATATTATTATTATATTTTTATTATTATTTATTATTATTATTATTATTATTATTATTATTATTATTATTATTATTATTATTATTATTATTATTATTATTATTATTATTATTATTATTATTATTATTATTAATTGTAATTTTTATTATATTACTTATAGTGTAAGGTTATTATAATATATATTATTATATATTATTATTATATATTAATATATTATTATTATTATATTATTAAATTATTATTATTATTATTATATTATTATTATTATTATATATTATTATTATTATTGATATTATTATTATTATTATATTATTATTTTATTATATTATTTTATTGTAAATTATTATTATTATTATTTTATTATTAATATTAATATTATTATTTATCAATTATTATTATTTTTCATTATTTACTCTTAAAATTTTTCGCTTCGTTTAATTATTACGAGTATAAATAATATTTATTATTATTAATTAATATTATTTATTACTATTATTATTATTATCTATTCATTATTATTTTATTAATTATTATTATTATTATTATTATCTATTTATTATTATTTATTATATTTATTAAGTATATTATTATTATTGTTAATCATTATTTTCATTCATTATATATTATTATTATTATTGATTATTATATTCATTATTATCATTATTATTATTATTATTTAGTTATTATTTATTAGTATTATATTATTATTAAGATAAAAAAATTCCATTTTTGTGTTCTTGCCTATTAGTATTATGATTATTATTTTCATTATTATTATTTATTATTATTATTATTATTCATTCATAATTATTATCTTATTATTATTACTTATTATTATATTATATTATTTATTATTATTA
The DNA here is from genome assembly GCA_015478945.1 of Trachelipus rathkii. Taxonomy (NCBI): domain Eukaryota; kingdom Metazoa; phylum Arthropoda; class Malacostraca; order Isopoda; family Trachelipodidae; genus Trachelipus; species Trachelipus rathkii. Next base: position 18,313 of record JABUQX010000463.1, on the reverse strand, counting down.
TTATTATTAATTATAATTACTTCATTCGATTATTATTTTAATATATTACTTTCCATTTTATTATTAATTATTATCTATACTATGTATATTATTATTATTATTATTATCATTTTTTATGCTTTAATACATAGAACAAAATATTCCAAACAGATGACACATACAAATAAAAAAATACAATAACATAATTTTCTTAATCGAATAGTCGGCAGCTTCTTAAGGAAAATTACATCTAATACACGCTTACAGTTAATCGCACACTAATCACCTAAATATCTCCTTGAAAATCACAATACGAGCCAGATTAACCTATCTTTCCTCTATTATTATAACTGTCAGAGTATAACCCTCAATCGCAATCACCTCCTTATAATTATATATTTCATATTCTAAGTTAAATTCAATGATCGATATCAGATGTTCGTCAGAGTTTTTATTATTATCATTATGAATTATATGATAATTATTATTTGTATTATGATGATGATGATGATGACGCCGCCTATGCATTATCGCTCACTATTATTATTATTTTTTAATATTATTATTAATTATAGCTGTTATTATTATTATTATTATTATTATTATTATTATTATTATTATTATTATTATATTCATTTTATTATTATTATTATTATTATTATTATTATTATTTTATTATTATTATTATTATTTTGCTTTAATGCATAAAAAAAAATATTTCCAACAGAATGTTACTTACAGAATTCGAAAAATTACTTTTAATCCTTAATTAATAAAATAAAATTATTTTGTAATTCAAAATATAAATATGTTTCCATATTTGATTCATAATAACGCATCATTTTTTCTTTATATTTTTCACATTTAATATTTATTTAAATTTGTGATTAATATTAGAAGTTCATCAAATTTATTATTATTATTATCATTATTGATAATAATATTATAATTATATTATATTATTATTATATTATTTTATTATTATTATTATTATTATTTATTTTTATTATAATATAAATTACTTATTGTTATTATTATAATGTTATTATTTTATTAATATTATTATTATTATAATTATTATGAAATTGGATTATTTATTATTATATTATATTATATTATTATATTCATTATTATTATTATTATTATATTGATTTTATTATTCCATTATTATTATTATTATTATTACTTAATTATTATAATTATTATTATTATTATTATTATTATTATTATTATTATTATTATTATTATTATTATTATTATTATTATTATTATTATTATTATTATTATTATTATTATTATTATTATTATTATTATTATTATTATTATTATTATTATTATTATTATTATTATTATTATTATTATTATTATTATTATTATTACTTATTCATTATTATAAGAAAATAACTTAAATTCTATTTTTATGAAAATTTCCAATTTTAAACCATTATAAACAAACAAAAGTGATATTTTTAAAACTATAATTTTACAGTTAGAACGGTAACTTTTCGTCTGTCACTGCATGCTGACCTCTTCAGTGAGCATCATATACTATATATATATATATATATATATAATATAATTTAAATATATATATATATATAGTATATATATATATATTTAACTATATATATATAATATAATATATATATATACATATATAATATATACAGCTATATATATATATATAGTATATATATATATATATATATATATAATATATATATATATATATATGATATATATATATACATTACTATATTATATATATATTATATATATATAATATACTATTATATAATATATATATATATATATATATTAGTATATACAATACTATATATATTATATATATAATCATATATATATATATATAATATATATATAAAATTATATATATATATAATACTACGTATATATATATATATGATATATATATATACTATATATATATATAAGTAGTGTCAAGTTCAGTTTTTTATTACTTAAAAGAACATGATTTTTGTACACTATATATATACTACTGTATATATACTTATATGTATAATATAGAAACTAATTAATAATATAGTATATATATATATTAAATCATATATATATTGTAAAGTGGAAAGGAGCTAATCACGATGAAAGGCTAGCATGTCCATATTAAATATAAACAAAGCTATTGTTGCTTCTCATACATTCGGACAAAAGCTAAACAGGAATATAAAAATTATTTGGACAAATATTACAAATAGATCGGACCTATCATTCTTACATTTTTTTATTTATTGTAAATTCTTGTTCTTTTATTATTATTATATATAATATATATATTTATAATATAGTACTATATATATATAGTAGTATATATATATATAATATTATATTATATATACTAAAATATAATATATAATCATATAATATATATATACCATATTAAGTATATATATATATATATATATATTATATTATATATATATATATATATATATATATATGTATACATATAATAAATATATATATATATTAGTATATAATTAGTAATATATATATATATATATATATACCTATATATATATATATACTATACTATAGTATATATATATATATATTATATATACGTATATATAATAGTATGTATATATATTATATATAATAATATACTATAGCTATATATATATATATATATATATATTATATACTATATATATATAGTATATATATATATATTGTATTATATACTATATATATATATAATATATATATATATATTATATATATAATATATATATATATAAGTATATAGTATATATAATAAGTATATATATATATATGAAACTATATATATTATATATATATATATATATATATATATATATATAAATTAATATAATTATATATATATATATATAAATATATATAATATCATATATATAAGTATATATATATATATAGGTATATATCTAACAGAATTGCTTCTTTAAGGAACCTTAATTTATTAGGAAGGCAGGAAGACGAACAAAAACCTTGAGATATTCATTTATATACGTTAATCAGGACCTTTCGGGTCTAAGAAAACCAATCATCAGCAAAATAAAGATTAAAAAAAATACAATGAATTATTTTGTTTACCTATTAGCGTAATATTTATTGTATGATGTTTTAATATGTTATTTTAGCTAATGAGGAGCTTTCGATTGATAATAAGTTATGTAATTAACCAAGTTGGTATTAAATAAATCTTCAAAGCGTGATGTTGTGATACTTTATACTACATATATATATATATATATATATAGTATACCTAATATATACTATAATATATATATATATATACTATTATAGTATTATATATACATATATATATATTACTAACTACTATACCTATATATATATATATATATATATATATATATGGTTATAATAGTGCCAGAGGGGACATCCCCGATTTTTATAAAAATTACATGATACATGATATATTCTAAAAAAATAATAATGAAGAATAATGAAAACAAAAATCGTCGCTTTCTTTATAAAAAAAGTTAGTGGGCCTCGTGCTCGTTTAAAACTACCATAGACTGTTTAATTTGATCCATCAAAGTTAGGTCTCATTTCAGGCCATCCTAGTTCAGGTTGTGATAAGTTTTGTTAGATATTACCAGAGAAAATCTATGTAGAATAAACACAAACCTTATCATAACCTGAACTATGAAGGCCATAAAACAAGCACGAGGTCTACTAGTTTTTTTTTCTAAGAAAGCCTATGGGAAAATTTTAAACTCTGAGAGGCTCTAACTTTTTTTTGCTAAAGACTTAAATCACTTTTGTTTTCTTTTTACTATTCTTCAATTTATCTTTTCTTTTTTCGAGTATATCTGTGATTTTTATAAAAAATTGGGGATGACACCCCTCTGCACTATATATTACTATATAATATATTATATATTATATATATATATATATATATATATATATATATATTATATATATATATATATATATATTAATAATATATATATATATATATATATATAGTATATAAATATAATATATATATATACTATATACTTATATATAGTATATATATATATATATATATTATATATACTATATAATATATATATATATAAATATATAATATATATATATATATATATATATATATATATAATACTACTATATATATATATTACAATAAAACACCACCCCTCACGGGCAAAAGCCCTAATCAAGGAGGGCGGGGAATATTTTAATATTATTATATATATATAATATATATATATATAAATGTATATAATTATCCAAAATATTTTATTATAATATATATATACATACTATATATATATATATAAATATATATTTTATGTATGTATGTATTTATTTGCAAATCCATATACATTAATCTAGTATTTACTTACCTTTTATCTCTCCGGAACGTAATTAACAACTACACATTAGTGTTTATTTCACTTCATTAAGTGTACCAATTACACTTCTTCTTCCACGTACATCAAGGACTCACTCTGGACACATATAAACGCACCCTCTCTGATTCCCAGAGCTCAGCAGAGACTGAGCGTAAACATGCTGTGTTCAAACACTATAGCAAGAACATAGACTGGTCCTTCTCCGCACCTCATCCTCATTTACGAGGCGATAGCGACGAGCTTCACATCTCTATTCCCTGCTTCTTCCCTCGTTTTTGTCCATCACAAATTAATGGTAACATTAGGAGTTTGATGGGAAATAGATAAATAAGATTTAATTTTATTTTATTGGAGAAAAAGGGAAAAAAATTCAGAAACACAACTAACAATTTTGCAATTAAATTTCATTTCATGTAATTCTTTAATGAATTGATTAGCAAATATAAATTTACATTGTTATATAAGGCACAATGTAGCAGTTGGAGTAAATTAGTTTGTTATAATTTTATTAATTATGTAAAGGTGCTTATGTTTATTAAAATATTTAGGAAAAAGGTTTCATATTTTTTCTTTTCATCCTCTCATTCATGATCATGTTTCGTATTGTTTTCAGTTTTTCATCTATTGCCATTAAATTTGGGATAACGTTGGGCGATACCGCCCCAAACTTTTCGATGCTTTTAATAGTCTCATAGTTTTCCTATTCTTCATTTTTATTCTAGTGTCATTTTTTTCTTATTTACATTCTCATTTTTCCTATTGCATTATTCTTCACTCTTTCTAATTTTTTTTTTTTTCTAATTGCTTCTATAACTTGTTTTTAATTTCTTCTTCCGAAGATTATTGTCTTGCACTTCTTCCTTTTCCACATTATCATTGTTATCATTATTATTCATTTTATTATCATTATTATTATTATTATCATTATTATTATTATTATTATTATTATTATTATCATTATCAGTTATCATGTAATCATTATCATGTACATATTATGATTATTATTACTTGGGATATTTATTATGATATATTATTATTTAAATTATTGATTATATTATTATTATTATGTATTATTATTACTTATTATTTATATTATTATTATTATATTATATTCATTATATTATTATTAGTATTTATGTATTATTATTAATTATTATGTATTATTATTTATTATTATTATATTATTTATATTTTATTATTATTAATTATTGTTGTTGGTTGTTGTTGGTTTGTGTTGTCTTGTTGTGGTGGTTGTTGTGTTGCTGTGTGTTTGTTGTGGTTGTAGTTGTGTGTTGTTTGTGTTGTGTTGGTTGTTTTTGTGTGGTTGTTGTGTTGTTTGTTTCGTTGTGTGGCTTTGGGTTGTTGTTGTTGTTGTTGTTGTTGTTGTTGTTGTTTTTGTTGTTGTTTGTTGTTGTGTTGTGTTGT